>JASDQU010109521.1:95166-135229 GCA_032191745.1 Picea mariana | reverse complement strand
CTTTGCATTAATAAACTGCTCCAAGTGGCCGCGTTGGTTGGGGCTGTGGATGTTTCCCCGTAGGGGTTTTACCACGTGAAAACATCGGTGTGTTGATCTTTGATCTGGTTATGTGAGTGGTTACTGAAGGTGTTCGTCCTCTGTTGGAATACCTGTGTTGTCGAACATAAATTAGATATTCGAGCTATTGCAAAGGATACCATTATACGGCTTTGAAGCCACTTGTTGCTATGGCTGTGTTACATTTTGAAGAAAAATTACGTAACATTGAGTCCACTCTATCCTCGACATTGGCAAAAGCTATTGCTACTGCTGACACAATCCTGGAGGGATGCTCCTCTTCTTTAGAGAATCCACTTGCTTCAAATACTTGGCAACTTGGCAAGGGGATCCACCTTCGAAAGTTCTGAATCCTGATTCCACCAGCTTAACACTAGTCTCTATGAGGGAAAAACTTCTAACGGTTGAGGGAGTCTAAGATAAGGCTAAAAGATGACAAGAAAAAATTTGTAAATATTGATATCAGCCATGTGAACAGAGAAGGTAGAATCAAAATGCACAAATTCTCCAGTGGCAACATTTACAGTGGTTATATAAGGTCTTCTAGCCACAACAAAAATTAGAGAAAAAAATTGTAAAATTCTTTGAACATATTGAGCCTTAGAAGCTGACAATAAGATATTTGGGAAAGAAGAATAGATATATAATCTCCGATGAGGAGAGAAATTAAGCAATTGAAAACCTAGCCTAGTGCAATTGATGTATATCTCATGATTGTTCCCAACCAACTATAGGTGTAGATCGATGGCCTGAAGAAAGGGCTAAACAGAAAGGGTTTTGGTCAAGGATAAGGCTACGGTGACTCAATTTGTCGAATATAAAGTCAGCTTGTTAAAGGAAAACCAATTCACTATGTTAGTTTCTGATTTTGTTGTTGAGGAATCAACAACCCAGAAGGAAAGCCTGCTTGTTGATAGTGTGTATTGAAGAATCAAGTCCAACAGTTGAATCAAAAGGTTCTGGAGTCCCAAGGGATTTCTTTTGAAAACAACTAGAAGTTCCACGAATTGAGTGCTAGTATGAAAGATAAAGAAGTTGAATTAGTTCGTTTCAAGGTTGAACTGGAAGTTGTCATTGCTGAGTGTAAGATCCTTAAAAGTACATATATTGCTCTTGATGAAAGACTAAAGTCTACTTGGCATAAGGCTATCTGCCAAATGAAGATTATAGCGGCTTGTTTATCTATTTAGGATCAAATCATCAATGAGATTGTTGGTCTTGAAGATTGTTACCGCTCAAAATCTCACTAGATGGAGAAGTCCTAAGCACAAATGTGAGAGCCTAGAGGCAACTATTAGTAAAACCACCCACTATCACCTCAGTGGCCTTGCCTCTCACTTTAGACTAAGGAGATGGGTTTCCTAGCCTAGGGGGGTGTCCCTAAACAATCAATCTAGCTAGTTCGTTATAGTGTGAGAGTGAAATGTTAGCTTAGATTGATGAGTTAACCAAAAAAGTCGATTTGCAAAAGTGATTAAGTGTTATGAAGTATGCTAATTCGTCTTAAGAAGTCAAGGGTGAATGCCCAATGTGTGACTTGCTTAGAGAGATATTTCAACCATACAACACACCATAATGTTGCATTTACACCAAGGAGAGTGATATGCCCATGTAGCAATTAAACCATCAATAACATTCCATGAAACACATAAATGTAAAAGTCCTTAATTTGTGTTTAGATGATGTGTGTAAATTGAACCATTAAGTATACTTGCAAATGAGTGTTAGATGCCGCATATTGCTCCAAGAGTGAATGAGAAATGTAGACTTAGAGATCAAACCATGTAACCATGAAAGAGAATGTTGCAAGAAAGTATCCAAGAGCTGTAAATAAATTCCAGAATGCAGAATTAAACTCGTAAAGTATCCAGATATGTTAAACAGTGCTCAAAGACAGAATTGGCATCAATGAATCATGAACCTATTAAGTGTTTCAAGTACAAATTATGTTACTTGGAGAATTAACCAGCAATGTTATCAGAAGTATAAACCATAAAAGATCAATCACATAAAGAGTTGGTAGACTTTTTAATGTGATTATTCAGTGGGTTGATTGCTGAATGTGAAAATCGCTAACAATTGCTCAAGGAATTAGAATAAATCCACCAAAAATGTAAAGTTAATCCTTAAAGATTGGTGTGGTGTTGCAAATGAGTTTGATTCCTTAGGATTATAACCAGCAGTGTGAAAATACTCCAAACAGTTACCAATGTAGAACCATATTCACAACATTAATCTCATTCATGTGTGATCAAGAAAATGGAGCATTACTTCACCTTAAAATGTGAGATTGCTTGTTATATTAAACCATGGACATCAGTCAATCACCAGAGCATCAACTTCAAGCAAGTAAATGAGATGTTTGTTATGAAAGCAAGTTAGAAAAGTAAAAATTTGAGCCACGGCCTGCTCTTGAAAAGCACAGATATGTTTAGGACAGCAGTAAGAATAAATTCCAGATCTGAATTTAAACCATTAAAATGCAAAAAATGAACCAGCCAATGAAGAACTTAGAGAAAGAGCAATATCAGTGAAACGTTAGGCTTAAATTTTAATAGTGCATCGATTTAGCTCTTTAGGTGTATTAGACCATAGATCCAATTTAGATTTTGGTGTATTAGACCATAGATCCAATTTAGATTTTAAGTTGTGTGTGTTACATCTACTGTAATTCCATGACCATGGTGATAAATTCCAGCAAATAAATGATAAACAAAGAGACCAAACTAATAAGTTGTTTAAAGGTATTGATTTAGTCATCCGTGGAGTAATATCATTAGATCCATTTAATTTATGAGCAAATAAGGTGTTAGATCTAGTTAGTTATCCCTTAAAGATGTTACTATTGTTGAAACAAGAGACAACATGCAAATCGACTTAAGATAAACCAATGAGAGAGGATGATTTACTAGAAAAATCAAGTCTAACTAGCTAGATGTGAAATCATTATCCTTCTAAACTTGAAATTAGCAATCTAATCTAAGATATCAATTCAAATTAAGCCTAGATTGCCATAAAAAATAAAAAAATAAATAAACAAAAGGAAAAGTTTGGTTTTAAAATTTTGTGGTTGGGAAAATATGGATAAGAATAGTGCCTAACTCCACTTGGGTTGTGGTGTCACACTTGGCCTAAAAAAATAAATAAACAAAGGAAAAGTTTGGTTTTAAAATTTTGTGGTTGGGAAAAGATGGATAAGATTAGTGCCTAACTCCACTTGGGTTGTGGTGTCACACTTGGCCTTGCTTGAGGCTATGTCCTCGTGTTAAGTTTGGGATTACAAGCAACACTTAAGTATGCCATGTAATTCCCCAATGGGAGACACTTGGATATTTCAAACTTCTATGGGACAAAGGTTCTAGATTGAATCCTCTTCTAAGTAGCATAAGGTAGCCTATATCTCTATCCTAAAAACAAGAACTAGAAATCAAGGATTTGCTAAGTTCAATGTGATAGATTTAGAAATAAACAACTAAAGACTACAAAGCATGAATTAAGAATACCTTGTAAGCTCCTCCAATTGTATCAAGACACTCCTCCTTTGGCCTTATGCTATCTCTTTCATCCAAAAAACTTGCAATAAAAAAAATGCTCGAAGTCGCCCTAAACAAATAAATCCTCAAGACAACACCAAGATGAATACAACTTGAGCAAATCTGAGACATGGATTTTTCCTATTATTCTCCAACAAGGATACAATTGAGGGGGGGGGCTCTTTATATACGAAGAGAGTCTAACAACCTCATGAATAAAACACAATAGATCTCTAACCTCCTAGCCTCAAAATAGAAATTCTCTAACAAACTAGAGAGGATAGAATCAAATTACAATATAATAATGTGGGCTAGCATAAACAACTCCTCAAACATGTGGGCACCCTCTAAAACCATGTTCAAAACTACCTCAAGAGAGTATGAATGGTCCAAGGACAAGTGTGCCCTCCAAAAAGTGCTCTAACTACCCACATGTGTGGCATCAAGACCAAGAAGTGAGACATTGAGTGGTCAAAATATGGCAATAATTTTCTCGCGACGAATTTAAAAGCACTATAACTATGTCCGAATTTCTATTATCACAACATTTTGGAAATCCCAAAAACATTCTCATCTAATAATGTTGATCTAGCGAAATTTTGGGAACTCGGTCAAAAGATAACTGCTTCTAAAGCTAAGTCACCCTAAAAAACTCTCTAACAAACTCAACGACCATCTCAACTACCACAAGAAATGGTCCAAAGTAGCGTAACGACCCCTAACAAACTCGTAACCACCTCTAACAACTCCATCCAACTCACATGTGTGATCCAATATTGTGTAACTAACTCAACAAACCCACACGTGTGAGGGAATCTCTCCAAGAGGAAGGTGTGCCCTCCCACAAGATGATCTAGGTGGCACATGTGATGATGTGGTCCCTGCCACACTGTCCAATGCACTGTCATGGATCCCAAGAAAATATCATGGACCCCAATAAAGATATATATGTCCATATGTTGGTACATGGATCCCAATTCAAGTACATAAATCTTGAGGCATAGTACATAGACCCCAAGGCATAGATGCAACTCTCGATACAAGTACATAGATCTTAATGCAAAGCACCCACCTATAGTAGTGAGCCATGCCTCGATATATGTGTCATTAGGTAGTAAACATGTCAGTGCCATCTTGTAACTTTTCAATAACTATTTAACTTTTGTACTTTAGGCTAAGTTCAACCATGGTGTGGATAACATTAACCTCTATTACATGTGAGAGTTTCAAGACCAAGAAGTATGTCCTAGATTGATAAGTTAGAAGTATGTAATGTGATGGATAATTTTTGAAAGGGAAAAGAGGAAACTTCATGAACCAACCTTCATGGCCATACATGATGTATAGGTCTTCCTCTACTAGCTTTTAAGGGCTAGGGTTCTTCATTTCTTCCATGATGTCCTTCATGAGGGTGCACTAGGCTTAGAGTTACCACCTTGGCACTGTTTTTTACTACCCCTTCTTTCTTTGCCTTTTTCTGTATGGTTCCTTTCTTTCTTTCTTCATTTCTTAGTCCTTTTCTTTGGATATGCATTATTAAGCACAAGACTAGGGCTAAGGCCCCTTTAGTGAGGTGGCATAGCTCAAGCATTATTATATTTTGTCTTTTAACTTTTTTTTGTGGCTACAACTACCTATAGCATTTTTGCTCTTTTGACTTTGAAGGCTCTTACACATGGGTCTTCATTGCTTTGCTTAGGACCTTGATGAATGACTTATGATAAGTTAACCATGAGTAGGGAAATATGATGGATGGTATGTCGATGAATGGGAAAGATGGAAAGTGTTAAGAATGTTTGGGATATGAAGTATGCTACATTCTCTAGTAGTATTACTTGACTCAAGAGGTGATGACACTTATCTAGAAGAAAATTATGATCCACCAAGGTATCCCCTAAAAAAAGGTAAAAATTTAGTGCTATTATACATTCTTAGATTACATTGATGTCCACCATGTTCACAACCTGCATAAGAAACATTAACACCATATCTAAGCATGAAACCCATACACAAAATGATAGTAGAGTAATTGAAATTAGAAAACTAAACTGGGAGAACATAACACCATGTGTGTGAAAGCATAGTGTACCATTTGTAAGTGCATGTATCATCTGAGGTGTAAGAGATAGGAGATGATATACCATGGATGAGGCATATAAGAACAACTAAGTAGATCCCACTTATAGGTGACATCATCGTGTAATTGAAGGAGAATTGGAAAGAAGTATGAGCTTGGATGAGATGAGCAAGAGTGATCATGTGAATTGGAAGACCACACCACTGGAAGGGTGGCTCTAGTACTAGTTTCCCATGGAATCTCCTCACATCATATGAGGGGGAAACATAGAGCATTTTGAGATGTTCCAATTCAGCAAGATGAAGAGTATAAGGGTGCTCATGAAAAACTAGAGGCTAAGCAGAATAAGGACTGCTCAGACCAATGTTCTCATGTGGAAGCATTGTCCAAAAACACAATGTTTGAGGTTCAAATACAATCTAACAACCATAGAAGAATGCCTTGAGAATAGGAATTAGAATTCAGATCCACGACCAACACCATATCAACAAACCTTATCAATGAATATCAATGACAGGGAGATGGGGTAGGATTCTGTACTTTTGGAAGAATTCAAGGAAATCGATAGTCTCCTCCCGAAGCTTTGTTTTTCCTTTGATTTCATGATTTATCTTGGTGTCCAATTTCTCCTTATATATTTAATCTTCTGAGCAATCAACACTAAACAATGGTATATAATCCAAGCATTAAGACTCCTCTAGATCAGTTGTTTTCATTTGAAGTCTCCACAATGATGAGCCATTTTCTAGGGGACGCTTTAGCACTTGTTCCTCATGATGCATTCTTATTGACAAATGTTTTGAATTGTTTTTGCTCCGACTGTATACTCTTACTTGAGACAACCTTTTGTTTCAATGCATGGGATGGGTTGTCTACTTTCAAGTTTTGTTCATATTTTGAGGATTACCTTTAATTTTTATTTTTGTAGTCTAGTTTCATACCTCATTTCTAGCTAATTTTGACTTCAATTTTTATTTGACTTATTTGTTTCCTGAAGATGGTTTGCATATCCAATTGATTAACTTGCATCTAATGATTTCGATTTATTTTTAGGGCCCTTAAGCTTTTCGTGCACCAAGAAAATCTATGCAAAGTCACTATGTGATGTTTATCCATGACTAGGAAAGGAAAAACCACAAGAAAAACTCGTGACACTTGCTTGGAATGCTTATAACAAGTGGTGGAACATAAGGCAACCCTAGCGACTAACTCCCTGGTGACTTCGAAACTTGAAAGTTTCTAGCCAATGAATCATCTTGCTGAAAGGTTTCATTCACTTACACTAAAATCATCTTATCATGTGGAGGGTAACAAGCTAGACATCCAGGGATAAATATCATAAGGGGATATGTTTAATACTTAGGCATGGATAACCTATTCTCAAAAACAAGTATCATCACCTCTTTCTTGAAAAAGTGACGTTGTTTTCCCCTCATGCACCAATTACTAAAGAAAATATTTGGAAATAAATGATTGGGAAAGGAAATCTGGTTTATTTTGGGGAAATGTAGGTATCTTTGATGAGGCTATGGATATTCAATGGAAGTGGAGCAAGGACTGTGATATCGAGGTGACTCCATCGGGGCTATGGACACTCACAGGCAATGAAGCAACACCATGAGAACATGAGAAGCCTGCTTGAAGAAAATTTTCAATCCCAATTTTGAGTAAGCTCTATGATCATTTCTCTAGCCCTGAACAATGAATTATGCTTCTAGATAATAAAATTAATCATATCTATCTTAAATTTAGTTCGTAATTTGTTACGGTTTGGGAATTGAATGAATTTTGGATTCCATCACTTGGTGGAACTTTTACAGGAATCCACTATGAGGACTAAAGTAATTTTTTTTTCTTGGATAAGATTAAGTTTTGTGTCTTGGTTCATGGTTTGATAGTGCATTTCAGATATTAATGGATTTGCCTTTTGTGTCGTCATTTGTTCATGCCTCAACACCACCCCAAGTCGACCTGCTTTGGGACTCGCCTTAAAATTTTAATGCACCTTTTTAAGCTCACTTCAATTTCTTTCGATTGATGATAAGGTGTTGCTAGTTTATAAATGTTGATTTGATTTATTTTCTTTCTAGAGTAATCATATAGTATCTTATAGCATGTGCATTGATGCACTAATTTGCTTAGATGAACCTGCTTTTCCTACATGCCCAGCATCATGTGCACCATGGTTTTCATTGTTATTGCATTTCATGGATATTAATGGCCCTAACTTGTTTGGAGGTGTCATGTAGTGTTTCTTAGGATGTTTCTTAACACTAAATGTTATATGGATAGTTTTCCGAAAAAAAAAAATGGAAAGTTTAACCAAGCAACAGGCACCCTAGTCACCTATAGACCTTTTTCTTAGATGAACCATTTACATGCTTGTGAGCCCCACTAAGGCCTTTGTTAATTGTTGTATATCATTTGAAAGGCACCTTAGTGATCATGGTCCTAACATTCGAGTGTTTCACTTTTGTTTGAATCCATGATAATATCATTATACCCTGGTTCTCTAATTTACATTTGAGGTATTAAGCCTTGTGTTCTTCTTTGTACGAGCCTTTGAGCTCTCAAATGTTGAACTTTCTAAGGTGATTTTTACCCATCGTATAGAACAGCATTGGGTCTTTCTCGAGAATTCTTCATTCACCATGCAAATTGCTTGTTATCAACCTTTTGTATTCTATGAATCCTTCAAATTAGTTTTCTTCTTGATAATCATTCAAATAAACTCTTTAAATTTTCTAAATGGTTTGAATCTCTTTTGCATATGCATTTGAATGAACTTTGAGTTTTTGCATGGGCAAGTCATTCGAAAGAGGGGAATCACTAATTTGTTACATTGGCAAACATTGAGGGTTACCCACCATTTTAATGACTTGCCTAGGTTACCCCCATTTTAATTTTAAACAAGTTTTTGGCACTCTAGGGGTTTGCCGGTAGAGCCTTTCAAATCCTTGAACCATTCCTCTCTCCTTTTGCTCTAAGTTGGTTTTTTGTTCAAATAATTTGATAGATGGCATTCAAAAGAATTGTAGCATTCAAATCTTGTTTAATGACATGGTTTTGAAATGGGTTTTCATATTTTGAGTGTTGTAGGTTTCCATAGATTAATGTTTGATTTACAAATTGTGAGATGATATCTTATAGGAATATGAGTTTATGGTTTGGTAAGAGGAGGAATGCGTTTTTATTAGATGATTTGTCGAGTGATGTAATGAGTGTTTCCTCTGTGTGCGTAAGTAATAATGAAGATGAGAGAGTATTTCAGGAAGAGAAGATTGGGAAGAAGATCGATTTCAAATGCAATCTACAACCCATTGTTCCCTCAATGTGATTGTATCAAATGATCATAGCCATAAGGTGCTATATGGGGATTTGAAGCTCCAAAATATTTTGGTACAACAAAAATGGTGTTGTTGGAAATTGAAAATCTTGGACTTGGTCGAGTTTACCGTAATGAACTTGTTGCTAATCACTGAAGTTATTTTTGATGGAGCTAGTGCTAAAAGAGACACATTTGTCATGACTCTCTGCTCACCTTTTAGTTGATAAGGGGGAAGATATTTATGATGATTGTTAGGCTTCAAGTTTCAAAGTCTACTCTTGATTTTGAGGATTACAATTTATTCAAGACGATGGATTGAGCATTTAGTACTTTTGACATGCATCACTCACATGGAGAATTTTGAGGATTGGTCAATTTGACCTTTAGAGGATATTCATAAATATAATTTGGCACTTGGAATTTTAAATAATTTTTAGGATAATGGTATGGATGGTTTATCATTTTGGAATTTGAGGATCTAGTCACTTCAATGTAGATTTGTGAATTACATGGTTGTTTGAAATTTTTTATTGACACTTTTGTTTCAAGATTTGAAGAAATACCAATAGTTCACCCTATTATCCACCAGTTTGCACAAGATGGATTTCCTAAAGAGCTGCCAAAGAATGAACAATCAGTGTGCATATATGCAGAGTTCAGAGTTCAGTCGGTCTTGCAAAAAACCCCCTTTTTCCGCATTTCCACCATTGTAATAAATGTCCTAAGTATGAGATATTGTAAAAGGCTATTGGCCACCTAAGACCAGGAGTGAGCACATACTTTGGAGTGTTTTTTTCTACTTGTTAATTATTTTTTCTGCTTGCCTTAGTGAGTGACTAAATAATTTCTAAGTTTTTTCACTCAATAGACTAGCTCCAGAGCCGGAGTATGTACTGGCGAGCAGGTCTTGGCATAGAAAATCCAATGTCTAGTGTTTAAATGTATATGAGCTCATATTAGGACATATTGATTGAGTCATGTGGAAATTGTGGATAGGTTTGATAGGTTTTTTTTAAGTTTTTAGTGAATTAATTAAATTCCCACAAAAATGGAATTTATTAATTCTAAGTCAATAAAATGTAAAAATATGGCATTAAACATTGTCAGATGCCATATTTACAGTCATTTTTCAGTCCAGAGTATCATGTAAACCCCTATGTCCCATCTTTCGAGGCAGAAAAGTGATTATTATCACTAAAAAATCAAAATTACTTGAAAATTACGAAAAATGGGTAATTAAATTCATTTCCTAAATTTAAGAAAACTAGGGAACATGTCAAAAACATGTTTTTTCAAGTCCCCAGTTGATTGGAAGCCTAAGTCAAGTTAGCTAAAGGGGAGGTCAACTCAACTAAGATGATGTGGACTTGGGGGAGATCCCAATGTGGGAACTCGACCCCACTTAGTGAGATGGTGCATCTTAGATGGATGGCGCACATCCCAAGGCACATGCACACCTCTTAACTACCCCTTCCACTCACACTCACTCCCACTCGTCCCCACTTATCCTCAATCTCACTCCCCTTCACCCCACTCTCACCTCATATCACTCCCCTTTACCTTCCACCACTTCCCTTCACTCCCTATTCACTCCCTCATCTCCCATGCATTCCTAAACCCTAACCCTAACACATCCTTCATTGGAGTTATCACCTCCCATTTCTATATAAGCAAGGTCGACCTCCCTAATTTAGTGGGTTCAGTTTTGGGCAAGCATTGTATCATTGTTGAATCTTTCTTTGGAATAATAAAAACTTTGGAGCTCATCTTCGGTGTGTGGACTCAAATGTGTAGACGAATGTTGGACTTACATGAGGTGATGTTACATTAAATATTTTGCATATGGTCTATTGTTATTTGGCTAATCATAGGGATACTATTATCTAGATGGAGTAAGTTACTTAGTTTTTTTACTATTTAATTTACTTGTTGATCTATGCTTAATATTTCATTGCATGTGTGTTTCTGTTCAAACTAATATGCTCTTGAAGTTTTCTATGTAGAAAAACATCAAGTACAAGAATTTGTAGGTATTTGTGTTGCATGCTGGATCTTTATCTTGGAGAGGCAAAGGAGCTCGGTTGCATCCTCTTTTCTGTCCAAGAAGTTCTTAAAGAAAACATTCTCCCTCTTCCTCACATCAAAGGGACCCCATTGCCCAAGTGTTCCAGGCTCAAGTGGAAACTCCAAAAAATCGATAAATTTATTTCCCCTCTCTATTTTATTTGGTTGCATGTTGCTTAGATTAGTTTTAAAGTTCAAATTTGATATCTAAAGGCTGCATGCATTTACTTTCTAGATCTAATTGTAATTTTGTCAATCTAAAGAGGTAGATCTAGGTCCTTTTTTAAAGCAATTTTTGGTCTATTTTTCTCCAGATTTTAGACTAGTCTTTTGATTTGTTTTACTTTCAAGATCAAGATAATTAAATGCCATATGCTTGCTGTTTTATGACAGCAAACATAGACAGTTAAAAGAGCCTAAGTCTAGTTCATACAAACTGTCCCAAAAGTCTAAAAAAACTTGTTTTTGCCTTAGAATTTTTTCCGAAAATTTAAATAATAATTTTTAGTTTTAAAACTTCTTTTCATCACTTTCTAATAGTCTTTAATTGCTGTTTTCTTGCAGCAATAACAGGTCCAAGAGGAGATTCTGCCAAATTTTGGTAAAATCAAGGCTCCCGGGGCACCCTGGGGGGTTTAAACTTCATCAAATGAAGTTTTCTTATTCTTCTTCTTATTTCTTGTATTTCTTTAAATGATCCAGTTATAAAAATCCTTCTTCTTTCTAAAAAGATAAAATCTTAAAGAGAACCTTTGTTCTATGTTATAATAATGCAATAAAAGCGGGCCCTGTGTGCCTAGTTTCTCCATCCCCATTAGGGGGATTTGTGTTCTTGGTTTGGTTTCTCTATCTTGTGATTGATGCATGTTTAAAATCTCTTAATCAAACACACAATTCAAGTACATCGAACACACAATAAACACTCATAATTTCATGCATGCTAATGAACAGAATCCTAAATCTCTTATGCATGCTTAGTTCAGTTTTCTTCGAGTATTTCTCAGCATTAAATCTTGCAACCTTGTTTAATTTCTAAAGTATCTTGTAATTTATCTCTCAACTACAAAGCAGGGTACTAAATCTATGTGTTGCAACAAATCTTTATTTTCTTCAAGTATTTGTGCAAGTTGTTCTTTACAAAGCAGGGTATATGATTTATCTCTTTCAAGCATTACAAAGTAATTGAACCTTGCTAGTCTAATTAGGGAAATCCTATAAGGAATTTTCTCTTTAGTGGAAACGTAAGGGAACTTGTGAGGTTATCTGGCACAAACTTTGAGATCTAGGTTCTCTCTGTCGGATCCCTTCACATTTTATTGTGCTTGTGTGTCAAATCAGAGGGTTTACCCTGTTGGATCTACGACATTGCTTAAACTCCACTTTAGGGACCATTCCTAAGGATCAAATCTAGCTTAGACACACATTTACTTTACTTGCAAATTAAAATCTTCTCACTAACTGAAAATCAATTTACCTTAATAAAACTTCCTATCTATATTTCCCACGAATCCATTTAAGGCACTGGTAATTAGTATATCTATTTATCTTATGTGAGCAATATTTACATTTATACATCTTGTCTAACTTTTATGCTAAAATATTGCAGATCTTGTATCCTTTGATTTATGCATGTTTTTTTTTTTTGAGCGAAGTACTTTATGATGATGATGATGATGATGCTAAATGTTAATTGATCAAGTTTTATTTCAAGCAATAAACTCATAGACTTAAGTGCTTTTTACTTTCTTAGTTACAAAGCCTTAGATTATTTTTATAGGGACTATCCCCCTTGGCTTTGCTAGGAGTTGGCCTAGACGGAGGAGTTGAGGATCATGTGACAACACCTTGACTTGAGACTTACCCCCGAGGACACACCAAGTGGATTGAAGGTTTCTTCCATGTTACCCCAGGTGTGTATAAGGAGGGAAACATTTTTGGCGTCGTTGTCGGGGATAAACCTTTCTATTCTCAGGAAACAACTTTTGTTTTCTTTTTTGCCTTTTGCTTTGTTTGATGCTTCTTGTTTGTTTGTAATAAACTTTATTATCTGGCGACTCCACTTCAAAATAATTTGACAAAGTACTCTGCAAAGAGGAACTCACAATTTACTTAGCTTCATCCTTAAACCCGAAGGTGTTTTTGGAGGAAGTTATCCAAGTTGTCTTCTTGTAGGATCTTTAATAATTTTTGGGTCCTAGTCCATCTCTGTTAGGCCTTTCTTTTTAAAATAAAGTCTAGTTTAGAAATGGATGATCTTTATAAACCTATTGATTTTTCTGCAATAAGTGGTTATCCACATTTTATTCCAGAAAAAGCAATTGAAAATTTTCCTTGCTTTCAAAGTATTGATATGGTTGATGCTAGACATCATGTTCATAGAGTTACACATTGCTTCAATAAATGGTGTTGCAATGCCTTATATGAAGATGTGGGAATGAAATTGTTTATCTTGTATTTTGATGATGATGATCTTGATTGGTTTACGAAACTTAAGGACAAACAGGTTAGAACTTACAAAGAGTTGACTAATGCTTTCATGGAAAAATGGAAGGAGAAGGAACCTCCAATCAGTTTAGATGCTTCACCAGAGTTTGATGAGAAATTTACAGATGTCATCTAGGCCATGAGATTCGCTCATGCAATGAAGTTAAAGGACATGGAAGCTTGCCTTGCAAAAGCAGAAGCTTGTATCAAGTATTCAGACCCTATAGAGCCATAATTGCACAGGGATTTTCACCTAGAAATTTCGGGAGAGCCTATAGATGAATCATTAACTGGTCATGAGGAAATAAAGGATTTTGAATTTGAAATGATTGAATATCCAGATAAGTCAAATCCCCATCCTCCTCCCAAGGAATCCATATCCTCGGAGAAGATCTTCGACAGTTGTGATGAACTTGAAATGATCAGTGAAGCAGGTGTATTGACAGTTCCAATTCCACTCTTTCAGCCAACAGATAAATTAATGACAGATAGTGGAAAATTGGAGGATAGCTTCAGTTTGAAAACTCTATATCATTATGAGTAGTGGTTATCCTTCCACCATGACAGTCCAATGCAGAGCTTCATTAAAAATTTACAAGGCTTACCAAACTTCAAAGTTTGGTTGAATAAAAACAAGCATATGTTTCTTGGGTGGTCTGATCCCAAGAAGAGGGCCAAGTTGATAAAACTTGGAAAAGGATCTTCAAAGAGTCATCCCGGATAGGGATTATTCACACATCTGAGGTCTTGTTTAATCCATGACACGGTTGATTCATGCCAGTCAGACAATGGAAAGGTTAAAGCTACCAGTGAGCAGATAACTTTTCAAATTTCTTCTTCAATAATGTTAGTTGATGCCATGGGGCATCCTCTGTAATGTATCTCTAACCCTTTCCTATGCATTTTAATTTTCATTTACGTTTACTTTCTTCTTTTATAATTTATGAATAGTAGTTCATTTTCATTTTTGTATTTACATGTATAATAATTGTGCAATTTCAATTTACACTTGGTCTTCATATACATGTGTCGTTGATGTTGTTTTTGGCGAGATGTTTGTGATGTAGGGACATATCATGGATTCTCACATGCTCTCCATTTCTATAAAAGGATCAAGCACACATCCCCATATGGAGCCTATGTTATCCACCAGTTTGCACAAGCTGGATTTCCTGAAGAGCCACCAAAGAATGAACAATCAGTGCTCATATATGCAGAGTTCAGAGTTCAGCCGGTCTTGCAAAAGACCCTTTTTTTTCGCATTTCCACCATTGTAATAAATGTCCTAAGTATGAGATATTGTAAAAGGCTATTGGCCACCTAAGACCAGGAGTGAGCACATACTTTGGAGTGTTTTTTCTACTTGTTAATTATTTTTTATGCTTTCCTTAGTGAGCGATTAAATAATTTCTAAGTTTTTTCACTCAAAAGACTAGGCCAAAGACAGAGTATGTATTGACGAGCAGGTCTTGGCATGGAAAATCCAATGTCTAGTGTCTAAATGTATATGAGCTCATACTAGGAAATATTGATTGAGTCATGTGGAAATTGCGGATAGGTTTGATAGGTTTTTTTTTAAGTTTTTAGTGATCTAATTAAATTCCCGTGAAAATGAAATTTATTAAGTCTAAGTCAATAAAATGTAAAAATATGGCATCAAACATTGTCAGATGCCATATTTACAATTGTTTTCCAGTCCAGAGTATCATGTAAACCCCTATGTCCCATCTTTCGAGGCAGAAAAGTGATTATTATCACTAAAAAATCAAAATTACTCGAAAATTACGGAAAAGGGTTAATTAAATTCATTTCCTAAATTTTAGGAGAACTGGGGAACATGTCAAAAATATGTTTTTTCATGTCCCCAGTTGAATGGAAGCCTAAGGCAAGTTAGCTAAAGGGGATGTTGACTTAACTAAGATGATGTGGACTTGGGGGAGATCCAAATGTGGGAACTCAACTCCACTTAGTGAGATAACGCACATCCCAAGGCACATGCACACCTCTTAACTACCCCTTCCACTCACACTCACTCCCACTCATCCCCACTTATCCTCACTCTCACTCCCCTTCACCCCACTCTCACCTCACACCACTCCCCTTTACCTTCCACCACTCCCTATTCATTCCCTATTCACTCCCTATTCACTCCCTCATCTCCCACACATTCCTAAACCCTAACCCTAGCGCATCCTTCATTGGAGTTATCACCTCCCATTTCTATATAAGCAGGGTCGACCTCCCTCATTTAGTGCGTTCGGTTTTGGGCAAGCATTGTATCATTGTTGAAACATTCTTTGGAATAATAAAGACTTTGGAACTCATCTTCGGTGTGTGGACTCAAATGTGTGGATGAATGTTGGACTTACATGAGATGATGTTACACTAAATATTTTGCATATGGTCTATTGTTATTTGGCTAATCATAGGGATACCATTATCTAGATGGAGTAAGTTACTTAGTTTGTTTACTATTTAATTTACTTGTTGATTTATGCTTAATATTTCATTGCATGTGTGTTTCTGTTCAAACTAATATGCTCTTGAAGTTTTCTGTGTAGAAAAACACCAAGTACAGGAATTTGCAAGTATTTGTGTTGCATGCAGGATATTTATCTTGGAGAGGAAAAGGATCTCGGTTGCATCCTCTTTTATGTCCAATAAGTTCTTAAATAAAACATTCTCCCTCTTCCTCACATCAAAGGGACCCCATTGCCCAAGTGTTCCAAGCTCAAGCGGAAACTCCAAAAATTCAATAAATTTATTTCCCCTCTCTGTTTTCTTTGGTTGCATGTTGCTTATATTAGTTTTAAAGTTCAAATTTGATATCTAAAGGCTGCATGCATTTACTTTCTAGATCTAATTGTAATTATGCCAATCTAAAGAGGTAGATCTAGGTCCTTTTTTTTAAGCAATTTGTAGTCTATTTTTCTCCAGATTTTAGACTAGTCTTTTGCTTTGTTTTACTTTCAAGATCAAGCTAATTAACTGCCATATGTTTTTTGTTTTATGACAAAAAACAAAGACAGTTAAAAGAGCCTAAGTCTAGTTCACACAAACTGTCCCAAAAGTCTAAAAAATCTCGTTTTTGCCATTGAATTTTTTTTCTGAAAATTTAAATAAACTTTTTTAGTTTTAAAACTTATTTTCATCACTTTCTAATAGTCTTTACTTGTTGTTTTCTTGCAGCAATAACGGGTCCAAGAGGAGATTCTGCCAAATTTTGGCGAAATCAAGGCTCTCGGGGCACCCTGGGGGGTTTAAACTTCATCAAACGAAGTTTTCTTATTCTTCTTCTTATTTCTTGTATTTCTTTAAATGATCCAGTTATAAGGATCATTCTTCTTTCTAAAAATCTAAAAGCTTAAAGAGAACCTTTGTTGTTTGTTGTAATAGTGCAATAAAAGCGTGCCCTTTGTGCCCAGTTTCTCCATCGCCATTAGGGGGATTTGTGTTCTTGGTTTGGTTTCTCTATCTTTTGATTGATGCATGTTTAAAATCTCTTCATCAAACACACAAGTCAAGTACATCGAACACACAATAAACACTCATAATTTAATGCATGCTAATGAACAAAATCCTAAATCTCTTATGCATGCTTAGTTTAGTTTTCTTCAAGTATTTTTTAACAATAAATCTTGCAACCTTGTTTAATTTATAAAGTATCTTGTAATTTATCTCTCAACTACAAAGCAAGGTACTAAATCTATGTGTTGCAACAAATCTTTCTTTTCTTCAAGTATTTGTGCAAGTTGTTCTTTACAAAGCAAGGTATATGATTTATGTCTTTCAAGCATTACAAAGTAATTGAACCTTGCTAGTCTAATTAGGGAAATCCTATAAGGAATTTTCTCTTTAGTGAAAATGTAAGGGAACTTGTGAGGTTATCTGGTGGAAATTTTGAGATCTAGGTTCTCTCTGTTGGATCCCTTCACATTTTCTTGTGCTTGTGTGTCAAATCAGAGGGTTTACCCTGTTGGATTTGTGGCATTGCTCAACCTCCACTTTAGGGACCATTCCTAAGGACCAAATCTATCTTAGACACATTTACTTTTCTTGCAAATTAAAATCTTCTCACTAACTGAACATCAATTTACCTTAATAAAACTTTTGATCTACATTTCCCACGACTCCATTTAAGGCACTGGTAATTGGTATATCTATTTATCTTATGTGAGAAATATTCACATTTATGCATATTGTCTAACTTTTATGCTAAAATCTTGCAGATCTTGTATCCTTTGATTTATGCATGTTTTTTTTTTTTGAGCGAAGTACTTTATTATGATGATGATGATGATGCTAAATGTTAATTGATCAAGTTTTATTTCAAGCAATAAACTCATAGACTTAAGTGATTTTTACTTTCTTAGTTACAAAGCCTTAGATTATTTTTATAGGGACTACCCCCCTTGGCTTCACTAGGAGTTGGCCTAGACGGAGGAGTTGAGGATCAGGTGGCATCACCTTGAATTGAGACTTGCCCCCAAGGAAACAACAAGTGGATTGAAGGTTTCTTCCACATTACCCCAGGTGTGTATAAGAACGACAACACACCCAATTTACTTCTTAGCCATTTTATAATAGGTTATGATTCACTCTTTGTTGAATCATTCACTATTTTTTATAGATGCAGAATTGAGATGTTGATCAACATATTTTTTTATCAGTTGGATTATTAACATTTTTTTTATATGTCAATGTCTAAGAGCAATTTTTTTGAACATCTTGTTCACTTGATATTCTTCATACTTTACTAGATGGTCTTTAGACCTAGCAAAGGACAACCAATTCTTTGCATTTTTTCTTCGAACATTGGATTGTAGGGAATTTTTCATGATTTTGGATGTGATGGAATTCTATCCAATTCACTTCTCATTAGGGTTTTCTCTCATTGGTTTTGGGTTCAAATAAGTGAACACTTATTTGTTATCATGCTCATTTCTTGCATAATGAGATTTCCAAAATTTTTAATCAACATCCACTTTTGTCATTTTTTCTAGGCAAATCCTCATTGAGACTAAAGAGCATAAACATCAATTGGAGGATTTTCTACAAGCATATATATGAGTGTTCCATGAGCCTAAATGGATACCACTAAATAGGGAAGTGGAGCATGAAAAACAATTATTTCGATACTCCCCACTGCCAAATGTTGGGTTGCATAGAAAATCCATTCCAAAAGAAAATGAAGTAAAGAAGCAGTTGCATCAATTGTTGGAGCAGGGTGTGATTTGAAAAATAACCTCACCTTGTGGGTCATCTATCATAATTGTACCAAAGAAGGATGGGACTTGGAAAATGTGTATAAACTACAAAGCATTGAACAAGATTACACTAAAATATTGGTACCCTTTGCCCAAGATCGATGATCTGTTAGATCAATTGCAACATGAAAAATATTTCACCAAGTTGGATCTCAAATTGGATACCACCAGGTATGCGTCAAGGAAGAAGACACCTGAAAGATTATATTTAAGACAAGGAAAGGCTTGTATGAATGGTTGGTCATGCCATTTGGTTTATGTAATGCACCAACTACATTTATGAGATTGATGAATGGTGTATTACACCCATATCTAGATTCATTTTTTATAGTCTATTTGGATGATATATTGGTTTATAGTGCTACATAGGAGGATCACATCTCACATATCATATAGGTTTTAGAGACTTTGAAGAAGCACCAGTTTTTGGATAACCTCGACAAATGTCAGTTTGCTCAGTATTCTTTGGTGTATTTGGGGTATGTGATTGGTGGAGGGGAGCTCAAAATAGATCCCACAAAGATGGAGGCCATCATGAAATGGATAGTTCCTACAAATGTCACTGAAGTTAAAAGTTTTTTGGGGGAAGCATGGTACTTGAGGAAGTTCATAGCTTCATTTTTAGTAGTAGTTGCACCACTCCACACCATAACAATGAGTGGTAAGAGTTTCTAGTGGGGGAAGAATCAACATAAGGCTTTTGATGAGATGAAAAAAAATATTAGTGAAGCACAATTTCTTGCATTACCAAACCTGAAAATTCCTTTTGAAGTGGAGATAGATGCAAGTGCATATGCCATGGGAGCAGTTTTGACACAAGGAGGTGTTACAATTTTAGAAGTTACATTTATCTTCTTTAACATTCATTAACAATTGCATGTAATATGATCATTGAAAGATAAACAATCACAAAACAAAAGATATATCCTGGGAAATCCTCGTGGGGGAGAAAACCCAACAACCAATTCTTCAGTATAGATTCCTTTAACCAGTACAATGCCATGTTATATCTCTCCACAAATAGACCAAGACCAAGATACTAAAGACCAAGAAACCAATACCTCATGTGCTAGACCTCCTTTTCTATGCTCCAAATACACAAGAGAAGGCGAGTTGTGTGTGTATACAAATGAGAGGAACTCAACCTCTATTTATACACATAACTTGACTCCCAAAAATACACAAATCTAAGAGGGGTCGTTTTGACTTTTACAATAAGGATAACAATAAAATAATAATTTCTTTTGAGTCGATTTATACAATAAGATTACAATAACCTTCTCGAGGTTTGACCAATACAAATACAAAAGAATATATTTCGTAGTTACATCAAAATATCAACACTCCCTCTTAACTAGGAAGGTATTCTTTGTTGCCACACGAGTTCATGACCATTGATTGTTGAGTATATGAATCTATACATCATCTGATATCCATAGTACAACATGACTTCATAGCCAATGCATCCAATGCCTGTGGATATCTCTCAAATATCTTCAACATGTCACCATGACATCCACTACCCTGCAATGCATCTGTACCTCATCATGTGCACTCATGTGACTTCACAGCTAATGCATCCAAGGCCTGTGGGTAGCTCTCAAATAACTACAACATGTCCCCAGAACATCCACTGCCCCACAATGCATATGTACCTCGTCACTCCCTCTAAAGAGGGACCACGCCAAGCTTGTCCCTGAAGTGCTCAAACTTTGTCCCCGACATTGGCTTGGTCAACATGCCTGCAACCTGCTCCTCGGTAGTCACGTACTGGAGCCTCACTTCTCCCCTTTGCACCATATCCCTGATATAGTGATATTTGATCTCGATATGCTTCAACCTGTCATGGAACACTAGATTCTCTAACAAATTCATGCAACTTTGGTTGTCACACCAAATGTAGGTCGCCTCCAGTTTGAGACCAAATAACCCAGAAAAAAACTTCTGAATCCACAATGCTTATCTACATGATGCACATACTGCCACATATTCAACCTCAGTCGTATTGAGTGCTACACATGACTGCTTCCTGCTGCTCCACGAAACCATATTGGAGCCTAGACTGAAGCAATATGTTGAAGTACTCTTGCAATAAGGAATATTGTTGGCCCAATATGAATATGAATATCCATATAACCCGAACTCATGGTCTGTCACATACCTGAGACCATAATCCAATGTATCATTAAGGTACCTTATCACCTATTTTTTTGCGACCAAATGAACATGCCTGGGATGCTCCATATACTGACTCGGGGTGTTGATAGAAAAACCTATATCCAATCTCGTGTTCATCAAGTACATCAATGAACCCACCATTTGCATGTATAAAGTAACATCCACGGTCTCTGAAGTTGTATCCTGCAACAACTTCAGATTTGATACTATAGGTGTATCCATTGCCTTGCAATCCAACATCCTGAACCTCTTTAGGATTTCCATTGTATATTTCCCTTGATTCAGAAAGATCTCATCATATCCCTGCCATACCTCGAGACCCAAAAATTTATGCATCAGCCTGAGATCTTTCATCTCAAACTCAACAACCAATTTTCTCTTACAATCTGAGATGAGCTTTTCCACACCTGTTAGAAACATGTCATCCACATACAATAGTAGTATTACTGGACCACCATCCACAACCTTAAAGTAAAGGTTAGGATCTACACTGCTCTTTGTAAATCCTAATCTCGTCATAAAACTGTCGATCATTCCATACCATGCTCTGGGTGCCTACTTTAATCCATGTAAATCCTTCTTCAATATGCACACATGTATCTCCCTGTCATGTACCTCGAACCATTGTGGTTTCTCCATATATACTTCCTATTTTATTTTACCATTCAAGAAGGTTGTCTTCACATGCATCTGATGCACCTTCCATTTCATTACTGCGGCCAATGAAAGTATATTCTTGATCGAGGTATATCTCGCCATGGGATAAAATGTCTCCTCATAGTCAATGCCCTCCTTCTGAGAGAATCCTCGAGCCACAAATCTAGCCTTATACTTTTCAATATTGCCATCAATGGCATGTTTCATTTTGTAGATCCATTTTGAACTTACTATTGATTTATCCTTCGATCTGGGGACCACATCCCAGACATCATTCTTTACTATGGATTGATATTCCTCCCATGTGGCATCCTTCTATACCCTGTTTTTTGCAGCCTCTTCATAACTGGATGGTTCTGCATTCATGATATCACACAAACATGCCACATAGTTGGAATACAATTTTGACTTCTTACTTTCCTTGAGATATTTTTCTGGGGCACCATTTCTTTCTGCATCTCTGATGAGCTTGTGTGCCCAAGTTGGTCTTCTCTTGCGAGAAGGAAACTATGCTGGCCTCTAAGGTTCTACCATGTCATTATCCTCATGGATGACTTCTTCTGGGTCAACTTCTTCTGCCTCTGGAATTATAGTAACTTCATTCTCCTCCTCATGAACCTCTTTTGCACAGTCCTATTTTGATTTGCTGAAAGATGCACTCTCATCAAAGGTGAAAATATCAGCTAATCTCAACTTTCCCGTGACCGAGAATATATATCATGTATTCCTTCGATGTGTCATTGTAACCAACAAATATGTCATTCTTTTCGAATGGATCCAATTTTGTCCTCTTTTCCTTGGGGAAATGCACAAATACGGGGCAACCAGATATCCTTAGATGGGAGACTTCCGACTTCTCTCCTGAAAACATCTCCTCTGGTGTCTTTTTTTCAAGAACTTTGTGGGCAATTTTTTTCTGCACGTACACTGCAGTCTTTTCTTCTTCTGCCCACAGATGCATAGGTAGATATTGATCATGGATCATAGCCTTCACTGCTTCCATGATCGTCTGATTCTTCCTTTCTACTACTCCCTTCTGTTGAGGATTGTAGGGAGTAGAAATCTCCCTCTTAATCCTAGCCTCCTTGCAATATTCTTTGAATTCCTCTTAAGTGAATTCTTCTCCATTATCTGATCGCAAGGTCTTTATCTTCTGCTCTGTCAGGTTTTCTACCAGTGCCTTAAATTCTTTGAATTTTCCAAACACTTCATTTTTTTCCTTCAACAAATAGATCCAAGTTTTACGTGAGTAATCATCAACAAAAGACACATAATATACATACCCTCTTAGTGAAGTTTCTAACATCGGTCGACACACATCCGAGTGCACGATGTCCAATACTCTTTTGGCTCTACTATCGATGTTGGGAAAGGAGTGCTTTAGGTTCTTTCCTTGTGCGCAACCTATGCACGCCGTCTGGTTTTACCTGGATCTATGGTAGTCTTGTTACCATCTTTCTCACACACAGTAGGGCCTTGTAATGTAGGTGAGCAAATATCCTATGCCATAATTCACTGGGATTCATAGTGTTGTGAATTAATGTTGAATATGATCACCCTTTTTGTAATGTCCCCGATCATCACTCCCACTATCGGGCAACGCTACTATGCGAAAACATTCTCATACTTACATATATAACAGACATTAAATCTAATTAACAAATTTAATGAAATTTAACCAACAATACAGAGTAATCACAACATTACTACTAACATACATAATTAATGGAATTAACAGTAAATATCATTGCAACGGAATACATGATAATATTGCAAGAATCACATACATGCATTTTAATTGAAATTAAACACATGCATATACTTATCTTTGAAACTGTAGTAACTCCACCAAGCACGTGCAGACATTCCACGAACCTCCCAGCCTTAAACCACGCTGCTCATCACTCTCAGCAGTGGGTCATCCCCGAGCTAGGACCAAGCTCCACCCAAAGCAAGGGAATCCTATACTAGGCTGAGGTTACAAGAAAACTGCACAAAGCAACCAGAAGGATTTTCTCTAGGAGCCTTCTTACGCCCACTACTCATGGAATTGCATTCCCCACATGCCTGTTCCACCCGAGAGTATACACCTTCACAAGCACAGTCCATCGGTGCTTCACCTCCCTCTCTGGGTCTCGGCAACAGACCGGATCAGGAATTCTCAGTGCTCCGAAGCTAGTGTTGGACTCTCTCTAGGAGGAAACCACTTCCTAGTAGACTTTCTCACCTGGAGAGAGTTGCTCACAGGCCTGACAACCTGCCTCTTCTACCACGGGCCCGATAACCTGGTTCTTCAACCAGTTTTCAATTCAATTCCTGCAAGTTCAGGATGACAACAACAACACCAGCTTTGGTTAACTCACATGTGACAACAACAACAGGAAAACGAGGTGTGGAACCAGAAAACGACAACAGGCCACTAAGACACAACACGGTTCAGGTAACACCGGTTTTCAGGATGCAGGCAATCCACGCAAAGGTCGAACACAAACCCAATAGTTCAGACAAAGGGTGTATTGGTTTCTCAAGAAAACATCACAGGGTTCTATTCTCAGAGCTGTGTGAGGCCTACAGAGTTCAGACATAAAAAAATTTGGTTTCAAACAACCGACCGCCGAATGGAGGGAGAACCCCCATCACGGCTCAATTATTGGGTTAAATTGCATGTGTCGGGGCTGACACATGTCGCCCATAAAGTTTCATGTGCTCCATCAGCATGCATTCCCTTTTGCACACGTTTCCCCTTCTAGGAACTTAGGATAAAACATACATTTCTCAGCTTTTGGAATAATAATAAATTATTATCCCCAAGGACTCAAGCCCCTAAGCTTAGCCCCTCTTCCAACCTTTCAGCCCCCTTTCCCTTACCTACTATGTGGAAACTTAGTCCCCATCACTCTTTCTTCGTGGTCGGTCTGCACGCAGCGATGTTTAATCTTTATTAATGTTCTGCATAATTACATATATAAAAACAGGCTCCTGGCCTTTAACACTTAGGCTCTCCATCCTAATAAACACATAATCCCACCAGCTTATTAATACTCGGCTCACCAGCCTGCAAAACATGATTACAGTTCGTAAACATGATTACAATTCATAATATAACTGGGGCACTACCGGGGAATGTTACAATCCCCTCCCCTTATTTTTGCACTGTCCTCAGTGCAACTTTTACACAACATCAGCAAGATTTCCAAAATCTTCAAAAAGATGTGGGTATTCTGCCCGTGTAGCATCTTCATGCTCCCATGTCGCGTCCTTAGGACCGTATCAGGTCCACTGGACCTTTACAAGTCCTACGACTCGATTCCAGAGTTGTTTGCTTTTCCGGTCCAATATGTGCACAGGATGCACCTGGAGGACACCTTCTTGGTCCACCTGGATCACATTCCAAACAATTACATGATTAACATCAGGTATATATTCCTTAAGCAATAAAACATGAAGCACATTATGTACAGTCATGGATGCAGGTAATGTAAGCATATATGCAACTGGCCCAATCCTTTCTAGGATTTCAAATGGCCCACAAAATCTGGCTGCCAGCTTGGCGTAGTTTCCCAGCTTCAGGGAACTTCTATTGGCTTTTATTTTCAGGAAAACATGATCGCCCACTTTAAACTCTTTGTGGGTTCTGTTTTTATCAGCATAACTTTTCTTCCTGTCTTGGGCAGTCTTTAAATTCTGCTTAATTTTTAGCATTTGGTCTTCCATTTCCTTGAGCAATTCTGGCCCAACTACTACCCTGTCAACTGGATTATCCCATCTTACTGGAGTATTGCACTTTCTACCATAAAGTGCCTCAAATGGACTCATCTTCAATGATGCTTGATACCCATTATTTTAGGCGAATTCTACCAAGTGCAGGTAGTCTTCCCATTTCGATGGTTTGTCCATCACTTACATCCTTAGCGTGTCTTCTATTACTCTGTTCACCCTCTCTGTCTGTCCATTAGACTTAGGATGATAAGTTGTACTGAAGTTCATATTCGTTCCGAACCCTTTGAACAACCCCTTCCACAAATTTGAGGTAAATTTCGGGTCTCTGTCAAACACAATTGTCTTGGGAATACCATGCAATCTTGCTATTTCCCTTATAAATATGTCAACAAAATCCGCTGCCTTGTGAGTAGTATTTAATGGAACGAAATGGGAAGCTTTTGTAAGCTTTTCCACCACCACCATGATTGAATCATGCTGCTTTCCGGTTCTGGGCAATCCTGTGATGAAATCCATTGTCACTACTTCCCACTTCCACTCAAGAATGGGTAAAGGTTGCAACAACCCTGTTGGGTGCCTATGTTCAGCTTTAACCTTTTGGAATTCCATACATCTGGCGATGTATTCTTCAATCTCTTTCTTCATACTTGGCCAAAAGTAATGGTTCTTGACTGCTGCCACAGTTTTCTGATATCCAGGGTGCCCTGCATAAGGCACATTATGCATTTCATGCAAAATCATACGTTTCAAGTCCTGGACATTAGGTATATAATTTATGTTCTTGTACATAAGTGTTCCATCGGTTTCCAATTTATAATTTTCCACTTTCTGTGGCATCTCACCTTGTTGTAGCTTTGCTACCAAATCCATGTACCGCAAATCTGCATTTGTAGCTTCCAAAATTCTGCTTTTAATATCAGTTCGGTACATGCTAATGGTTGTAGCATGTAATTCGTGTACTCTCCTGTTGAGTGCATCAACCACTTTATTCTCCTTCCCTTTGATATGCTTGATATCAAAATCATACTCACAGAGAAATTCCAGCCACCTACTCTGTCTAGCGTTCAAGGTTGGTTGATCAAACAAATAATTCACACCGTTATGGTCTATCTTCAGTTCGAACCTCCTTTCCATGAGGTAATGCCTCCATTTCTTTAGAGCATGTACTATGGCTGCCAACTCCAAATCATGAGTTGCATAGTTCCTTTCATGCTCTTTCAACTTTTTGGATTCATAACAAATTGCGAATCCATTCTGACTGAGGACTCCCCCTAATTCTTCTTTGCATGAATTTGTGCACACTACGAAATCTTCATTCGGATATGCAATCCTCAGGATTGGAGCACTGGTTAACAATTCCTTCAATTGCTGGAAGCTTTTCTCACAATCTTTTGTCCACCAAAACTTCTTCTCCTTCCTTTGCAAGGAAGTGATAGGGTGAGCTAACCTTGAGAACCCTACGATAAACCTTCTGTAATAACCAGCTAGACCCATAAAGGATCTGACTTCTGTCACATTCTTTGGCGCTGACCATTCTTTGATGACCTCAATCTTCTCAGGATCTACAACTATCCCTTCCTTCGAAATAATATGCCCCAAGTAATGGATCTTCTCCTAATAAAACGAGCACTTGCTCAACTTGGCATACAATTGGTGCTCTCGTAACACCTATAACACCATCCTAAAATGTTTCTCATGCTCTTCCTCTGACTTGGAATACACCATAATGTCATCCAGGAAGACTATGAAAAACTTGTCTAGATAGTCCTTGAATACACCATTCATTAAGCACATAAAAACAACGGGTGCGTTAGACAGTCCAAACGACACCACTATGAAATCGTAATGACCATACCTGGTTCTAAAGGCGTTCTTTCTGATGTCTTCATCCTTTATCCTTACCTGGTGATATCCCGACCTGATATCTATCTTCGAAAATATCTTCGCATCCTTCAACTAATCGAAGAGGTCATCAATCCTCGGTAGAGGATATTTGTTCTTTACAGTTACTTTGTTCAATTGTCTGAAATCGATACACAATCTTAGCGTTCCGTCCTTCTTCTTCATGAACAAGACTGGGGCTCCCCAAGGTGACACACTTGGCCGTATGTACCCCTTCTTTAGAAGCTCTCCAAGCTGCAATTGCAATTCTTTCAGCTCTGGCATACTCATTCTAACCATGATTATGAAATTGTTATCTATCATCAAGTGGGATAATTGTAGCATATATAAGACTCACTCTAGCATTGAATTTCACCTCAGATGAGAATTATTCCTCTTATCTCCTTAACAGTGTTAAGTGCTCCAAAGGTCTCTCACTAGAAGCTCCTTCTTATGCTCTCCATGTTGCAAAAAATGGTGCCTCAATCAGACATCGTATGAGAATATTATGGACTTTCTAACTCAATCCCTAATTGTTCTCCTTTTTTCATCCTTATCCACCAAATATTGAAGCCAATCTTGGAAATATTTGATCCCTAGCCTCTTGAAATTTCATCGTTCAAGCTCCAAACACGAACAAAACTCATCGCCAAAACTTGGTCATGTTGTGAAATCTCTTTGTAAGTCAAAGAAGTTAATGAGATTGTCTTTGGTCCCTATGGAGAGCTTTGAAAAAAATCCTTCGATATTCATCGGGGAAGTTAACATAAATCTCATCGGTTCATTCGGGATACATAAAATTATCATATCCGGTTTACATTAGAGAAATTTCTATGAACTTCGATGGTGCCACCAACACACTTTGCATAATCTCATCTGGTGTGTTCGAAGGCCTTTCCACAAACTCCTATGAAACCATCGAAGGAGTTCCTACAAAATCCTCTGAAACCACCAGAGGAGTTCCCACAAACTTCTCTGATGCAAACCCAAGGAATTCCCAAAAACTTCTCCAGTGAAAACTAAAGGATTTCCCACCTACTCCTCCGAAAGAAGGACAAGACCCTACAAAATTTATTTTCGTATTTTGGCCATAACTTTTGACTTATATGTATGTTTTGTGCATTCTTTATACTTTTCGAAAGGTATTTCTAAGACATAAAACTTCCTAGTTATATGAATTTAGAAATTCCTCACCAATTGTCTAAAGTTTTTGGGCTTAAAATATGACACCTTGTTAACAACCTTGGAGAACACGACATCTCAATCAAGGGAAGAGGAACCAAGAACCGAAATCAGGCAAGTACCAATGTCAATGATAGGTCATACTCAACATCCTTGCAATTTGATCTATAGCCGAGAACAATAGAGCAACAACAACAACAACAGGGAGCAACGAAGGGAATCAAACTCAAATGACTAAAGAGGGAGTCTGAACCCCATGATGATTGAATCTCCAAATGTCCAAGCCAATCATTACGGTGTGTGAGGCGCACCATAGCCGAAATATATGATGACCCACCAATGCTAAGAGACAAATCCAAAATGTAACTACTATCTTTGTCCTCTCATCATTACAAAGAAAATAAGGACAAATATTTGTAAATGAAAGGTCACGGAGGAAGACGGAAGGCCAAGAGTCACATTGAAATTTAATAAATATGGGAATGAGATTCAAGTAAATATATTTTTGGTTCTTCAAGTATTGTATAGACTCAATAACTATTTCAAGGAAGTATATTGTGTTAACTAAAATTGAGGAGTCTTCCTTTGAGTTTACATGTACTATTACTGAAATTGTTAATGAGGAGAACCCTGTTTGGACTATTCATTTGTGTTTTTACTAGCACTCAGTTTGTGTAAGAATGTATTTCATATTGTATACTATTCTTATGTATGATGGCTACATTATTATTTCTATTCTTCGGAGAATATTTTTCTGAACTCATGGGCGTATAACCATAAATGATTGTTTAAATGGTAGACTATTTTGTGTTTGCAGTTGTTTATTCATATTCTTTTATTTTCTCTGTTTGAACTGTTTCCCAAGTTCATGACATGAGAATGGTTCATTCTATGTTTACTTTCTAGTTACCTTAGTTCCTTCCAGATGCATGCATCTTACATTAGCTGCATCTCATTCTTTAGTTTAGGAATCTTCATCGGTGGACTGGGCCACAACCGATAAAACCAAAACCAGAAATGGTTGTCAAGCTAGAATCCGTATGGGTTTCCTATTCCAAATGGTGAGGGGTCTAATTGGGACTTCTTTTCAGGGGTAACCCCTCCTGTTGAAAAAGGGAAATTTTCCCCACATCAACAAAATTGGCGCTAGAAGGAGGGTTGGATGACAAGCCTTCCCATGTGGATTCATTTCACTTAAATTTTAACTAGCCCATGCTCCTCTCCATATAATTGTATGGGATGAGACTTTGATCCTTCCAAGACCCATTGGGGGAATCCCAACCAAGACAGATGATCTCTTGTCAAACTCAAAATACGGTGGTGAAGGGCATGTTTATGCACTAGCACATCTTAATCAGTTTAACATCACTCGACATAATCTTAAAATTTTTCAGGACAATGAAATCTATCGATTGTTTATCCTCACATTCGAAGGCCGTATTAAAGCCTAGTTTAGGACATTGCCAACAAAATTGATTCATAGATGGAGACAATTCATGGAAATATTCAATGTTGCTCATGTATATTATGTTTATGATGAGCTCTTTAATAAAATCACAGAAATCCACAGTCTTGGAAATGAATATGTGGATAATTTCTTTCAAAGAGTCATGCAAATTTATTGCAGATTTTCTGAAAGTGACAAACCCTCAGACCAATAAATATTGGATTGGTTTGCATACCTCATTTATATTCCAGAAGGGTATGATCTGAGCACTCAAATCAACTCTCATTCACAAGATTTAGATCTTACCATGAAGGATACAAGGTGCATGATCTCTAAACAACACTCTGTCACATCTATGGGGGAATTCTTACCAGAGATCTTAAACCCCTTAGCCCTATATTGTGAACCATCTATTATCTCCCCTTCAAAAAACCATGAACATACTTTGGTCTATGAAAAATCTCCTATTGAAGAAATCCTGTCATTTTCAAAATCCAAAGAAATTCATTCTCTTTATACAAACCTATTTAATGCTAATCACTCACATGAACACCCACATGTTTATCATGCAGTGCAGCATGTACACTTTTCTTACAACACAACACTGAATGATAAATCAGAACAACAAGATTTCCAATCTTTGATTGATTAATAGATCATTATTCATGATAGTCCATCTAGGAGGCACAAAGTTCTAAGCCATTTTCCATTTCCAGAACATGTTAAATCACAATTTGATCTCGATAACCTTGTTTTCAATGACTACTTTTATGTTCTGGAATTGAATGTGAGTACTAACCTATCATTTGTTGGTCCTACACAATATGAGATCTTTGATCTTGAAGAACAAATGTTAATCACATAAAATTTAAGGTATGCAGAGCACAATGAGTTTGTAGATCCCCATGAAGAAATCTCAGCAAACGAACAACCCATCACCACAGACGACATGAGAAACGTTGAGTTGATCCAAGAAACATTGTCATCTAAACCTGCTCCAAAATCACATGTTAATCCTCAGAGGTAAACGTATCACTCATCCTTGGATTATATCTCATCACTCCAACACTCCCCACATGTTTTAAATAATATTATAGGAGAATCTTGGAGTCATCTTTCACTCAATGTTTCCCTCGAACTATCAACTATCATCTCTCTCCTCAACATGCAGGGTATGCAAAATGTAGGTTTGGGGAACCTTTCCTAGATAATGAGGCACTTCATTTTTTATCACTGTTCATATCAGGTTTTCATTGTCTTGGTTCGACCCCTGGAATGAGTGATTCCATTCATACCAAGACTCTCTCACAAGGTACATTGCACACAAATTTCATTCATGGGTTTCATCAAGTATGTCACTCATTTTCCATTTCCTTCCAACAGTCCTATGCTAATCATTATAAATTTTGTGATGGAATTGAAGCCTGGTTGGAGGAATCTTATGTGTGCACATTTCCCACGAAAGATAACAACGCCAAATTTAACATGCTGGGTGGAGGTTTTCTTGAATCAATTCTTCTTATCTTTTATCCCTTACTTTTCCATTATTTGCAACTATTTTTTTATGAACATATGGTTACTGGTTTGGAGTTACTCGATTGATTTCACTTGAATTGTGCTTTCACTTATCCCTCTTTCAACTAGTATAGGGTAGAGTAGGAATATGATTAACATGGTTCGTTTTCTTACTTTATTCTTGCATAATTTAGACGTTTTCTTCCTTCTCTACTTATGTAGCATAGATTTGGGTTTATCTTGATTTCTTCAATAAAATCCATAAGTGGTTATTAGTTTAGGTCTCATCTCATGATGGATTCCTTTATTATAATATTTTTTTTCATAAAATCTTTCTTTTTTTCAATTGATGCATTTCATTTTTGTTGTTTGACTGAAAGCTTGTCTTAACTTTGGTTATCGAGAGGAAACCATGTGCATAATTCTTTGAGAAGTTCAACTGGAATATTACTTTACTTCACTAGCATTCACTCTAATGATTAAATACTAGACAACCTATTATCCTAAGTTGTTGAAAGAATATTTGTTGAAGAAGACTTTGTAGCTTGGGAAAGATGGAAACTGGGTTGAAGGAATCATATCGGTTGTTCATGGCCTTGTTGTCCATGGGCATGTTTCTCGCAATGGCTTATAGACCAATGGATTGATACAATGGTATATTGTGTTCTTCCTCTCATTTCTCTAAACAAAGACCGGTGAGCTAAAACTTGGTTACAAGCATTCTCTTTAGGTATGCTTCTCTATAGACTTGAACCTTTTGTGATGGAGTTGATTTCAAGGATAAAAAAGGTAGATCATTGATTTGTTCGAAATAAATTCAAAATCTTATTGAGATATTTGTACCTTAACTCTTTCATGATGGTATATGTTGAGTACAATCATTGAAGTGTTCTTTGCTATGAGAAGAGGGTGTGCTTGAGACTCTTGGTACATTTATCCATTTCCCAATCCTTAAGGTTGTTTTCATTTATTGGGAAAATAAATATTGTTCTTCATCTCTAGCATGTATATTCTGATTGTTTGAGTATCTTGAAAATATTTAGGGTTATAAAGCACATATGCACAAACACTTTAATGTTATCTTATGGCACCACAAGATCCTAGCCTAATTTTTAAGGACAAATACCCTTCCCAATCAGTTGATGACAAGATAGATATATACTCCTTGGTCCTGTGAGTTAAAAGTGATGAAACTCATCTTCTTATTATCATACATTTGTCATTGTGAGAGAGAAGCATAATATTTTTCAGATTGGGAAGCTTCCCTTAACGACTTGAGTATCTTCACTGATATGCTTTCATCTTTGTTGAAATTTGAATGTTTCCTTTGAAGCTTGTTGACTCGGATTTAATCGTCTTGATACGATTTCTCACTCTATTGCTTTATTCTTCAAAAAATCAGATCACAATTGATTGAATTGAACTAACTGATTGATTTTCATTGGCTCTCTATCTTAATATGACCATATTTGATTTTGATCATGCATTTTGTTGATTGGTTGCCTTCATCTTCATCTCACTAGGGGTTTTACGTCATGATGTCTTTGTTTTCTTTAAAATTGGAATTTTTAATTGTTCAATGAGTAGGTACATCTAGCCCAGCCATGAAACTCTCGACGAAGCTATTCAAGGAACTGGTCTACAAAGTTTTGGGAGTTATGTTGAGAAGGCTTGCCAAGAATGATCTTTCAAAGCTCGGCCAAAAAAAACAAACAAACCAAACAACAAGTTGTACATTCACTTGCATGAGTATCACCGAATGTTCTACAACTTGGTTCAAGGATAATGGTTTTCAAATACACGTTTTTGGGGTAGAAGTGATGATCATTACACAAGTCTACTTCACCTCTCTACTAGAATCTTGGCAATAGGAATTGATCTCAATCACTGAAGGTTATGTTCACCTAAAGAGAAGAACACGACTCAAAGAAAACACATGGCTTCAAATAATTTGACTTGATCATGAAATGTGTCACCCAAGAACTTTATTCRCAAACATGCTTTCGGGATTCTACCTTTAAACCTTCTACACATGATTGTTTGAGTCATTTTTGAAATTTCTGAGTTGAAATCAATCTTATGTCTTGAATGATTTGTTCATGTACATATAAGTGCACAATTGKGATCGTGGTCAACTGATCATGTCATGTTGTAGCACATGTTTTATATATARAAGACATAGAGAGTGAAGCTCTTGCACAACCAGAGCAAAGCATATCATGGGTGACAAATGGAAGTCCATTCAAATACCTATTTTTTGGAATACAAGGCTGCAAAGATAAGCTAGTAGTTTTCGAAAGATCAAGATGAGGGATGCAATTCTTAGCTAGCGCTAGCAATGAATCCCATCTGAATTAAATAATACACATAAAATTTCACATGGATTAATCTTTTCAAGGGACTGCCAACTTCTTGTTGGTCGAGATACATGAACATTCTTGAAAATATGCTAGAAACACTTACATTCATGATATATTTCTCAATTTACTTTCCTTGCTGACTGTTATTTATCCAAGGTTTCATTTTTTCAGTTGCAACAGATTTTGGGCCGAGTTCATCTATGTCTCTTCTATTTCTTTCTTCATCACCTTTTTCCTTGAGGGAATTTTTTTCTCTAATTTATGTTTTTCTTATAATTCTTCTTTACATTTGATGACATGCATACATTTCACCTCAGTTTGTGTTTTACAAGAAACACCTTTGCGCTTGAAACATGATCAAGTTAGCTTGCATCTTTTTCTTATCTCACGAGCAGAATTAGGAGTCTCTTTTTGAATATAAATCAAATTGTTTTGGAATATTGTAATAGCATTCAAACCATGACTTAACACAACGGTTAATCAATGGTCATCCTTGCATATTGGTTGGTGAGAAGATCCTATGTAACGAGGGAACCATCCACACACTAAGTAGCGACTCACGTGAAGGGTGAAGTGTCAAAGTATAAAGGTTGAAAACCAAAAGGGATAACTTTGTGTAGCCGGGTGCAACAAATATTCAAATAAATATCCATATCTGGTAGTCATCCCTTATCAGGATAAAAGGCCACTGCTTTCCCCATCCACCAAATGCTAAGCATGCACTAAATAAACCAGGAAGGAATGGGAAACAAAGATTGACCAGACTAGGGGAAATGCATATATCTTTGTTGAGACTATGGAAGCTTGCTCATAGTGGAGCAAGGTTTGTGACGCCATGGTGACTCCATCGAGGCTATGGAATTTAATGGGAAGAGGAGAAACACCTACATGATATATATATGTGTGTGTGTGTGTATACGCACTTGGTGAAAAATATTTCTTTATCCCAAATCTATATCAACCCCATGATGAAGATACTGACCTGAATCATAGACGCAATTTAAGGAAATAAATCTCACCATAATTCATCCTCTATTTATAGTAGGAGAGATTCACTAGCCGACATGCAAGCGTCACCTGTGATATCACCACAGTGGAATCTTTCAGGTAACTACTGCACTTTATCTTTAGAATTTCTGATCTTAAAAGTAATTTTATGACCCTCTATATTTTTTCTTACAAGTTAGGAAATATTAGTAGAGATTCTAGCTTCCCCCAATGTGTCTCCAATTGTTGTTCCCGCACGACACCCTCCCTAATTTCTTCTCTTATATTTTCCCTAAGAGAAGAAATTGGGACCCCCTTCTAAATTTTTCTAATGAAAATTCTCTCATTCTCTCTCATGCAAATGGAAAAGTTCAAACTTCTCTTCCCACATTCTGTACTTTACCATTTATATTGATTCTTCATGATGCCTCACTTGGCAAGTTTCTTTACTTGTATTTTCCTTGGAGTTCCGATAAAGACATAGTTGCGTCAAACTCCATCAATATACCGACGAAATTCCCATCATACTTGTTGGTGTAACCGAAGGAGTTCCAAACAAATCCTTTGGTACATCTAACTCTTTACCAGATCACTTCACATTATCCTCTCTGGTACAACCGAAGAAGTTTCAAACACCACTTTCGATGGATCAAATCCTTTCACCAGACTCATTCCTCTTATTTCCTCTGATGAAATGATATCCACGAGTTTCCCTTTTTATCGTCGATATCATAGAAAAGAGATTTAAATTCCTCATCAATGTTGAGAGTATCAACACTGATCTTATTTTCATGATTGGCACAGGCCTTGTCAGTGACACGTCTCCATCTTGAAACCTCTTCTATTCTCCTCCAAGTCGGTTGCTTCTTGTCGCTCCTGTCAGTCAGGTTCCTTTCATGTCCAATGATTAAAGCTTCCACACCCAACTGGATAACGAATGACTGATCACATATCTCACCTGATCTTTTTGATTTTTAGTCATAATTAAAAATGTCTATGTCACCAATAGCTTGCATCATGTATACCATACCAACATGCACATTTTGCGCCTTCTTGATTTTATGACTAACCATGATAATGAAACTGTCATATATCCTCAGGTGGGATAATCACAACATATATAAGACTCACGCTAGCTTTGAATCACACCTCAGATGAGAATCGGTCCTCCCATATCCTAAACAATGTTAAGTGCTCCAAAGGTATCTCACTATAATCTCCTTCTTGTGCTCTCTATGTTGCAAAAAACAGTGCCTCAATCAGACATCGTATGAGAAAGTTATGGACTTTCTAAATCAAACCCTAATTGTTCCCCTTTTTGCATCCTTATCCACTAGAGATCAATGCCAAGATTGGCAAGAGTCGAGCCCTAGCCTCTCCACCTTGCATTGTTCCAGCTAAAAACACGAATGAAACTCATTGCCAAAACTTGGTCATGTTGTAAAAACTCTCTGTAAGTCGGAGAAGTTAATGAGTTTGTCTCCAGTCCATGTGGAGATATTTGAACAAAATCCTCCAATATTCATTGGGGAAGCTAATATAAACCTCTCTGGTTCATTCGGGAGACTTAAAGTTATTATATCTTGTTTAATTTGGATAAATTTCTACAAACTTCAGTGGTGCCATCATAACACTTTACATAATCTCATATGGTGTGTTCGGAGGCCTTCCCACAAACTCCTCTGAAACCACTGGAGGATTTCCCACAAAATCCTCTGAAACCACCAGAGAATTTCCCACTAACTTCTCTAGTGCAAACTGTAGGAGTTCCCACTAACTCCTCTAAAATAAGGACAAGACCCTACAAAACTTCATTTCCTATTTTGGCCATAACGTTTGACTCAAGTGTCTGTTTTGCATGTTCTTTATACTGTTGGAAAGTTATTTCTGAGGCCTATGAATTCATAGTTATATGATTTGAGAAATTCCTCACCAACTGTATACATTTTTTGATATTAAAATATGACACCTTGTTAACATCCCCAGAGAACATGACACCTCAATCAAGGCAAAATAAAGCTTAAGATGTTTTGGCTTGCAATTTGAAACACCATGCTTATGTTCTATGGACAATAATAGTATCGTTTCCCTCTATTACCTTTTCTATGTTGGGACTTAGTTATGCCTGACCATAAAAGCAATTTTATTCTTTTGTAATTATATCTATCTCTTAGAAATGTGAATTATTTCACATATCTCCATGTGGTTACCTTATCTCCTAAAGCATAAATGTTTATGCAGGTATTTTAAGAGTTATTGTTGGAAATAATGTTGTCATTGATGTCAAAGACGGGGGGAGACTGCTAAGGCCAAAGAGTAGATCAAGGAAGCATCCATTTTTTGAATCGAACTAGACAAAGGAAACATAGAAGTTGGAGGTATTTTGAGTTGCAGGAATATTGTACAACGATCCACATACAAGTGACTGCAAATGAGAGATAATTTTGCTAGAATAGTCAACTAGAATGAATTCGGGTTGCACATGTTTGAAGAGAAATGGTGAATGGAATTTGGACAAGACGACCTCGCTGAAGAGAAATAGAGGGACGAGATCGAGGAGGGAGTAGAACCAAAGATATAGTAACAAGAATTTGAGGGCATAGAGGAAGTTTTGAGCATGCATTGAAGGTTAGAGAGATAGCAAGGTAAAACCCAATATTGATATATCCCACATTCACAAAGGAAAACAATTTCAAAGGCTTTGCAATGAAAAGGCAAAGTCACATAATTTGAATGTGAAGGGGTGAGTTACAGAACATTGTGCAAAGGGTTAACTTTTAGGCATGTGGCAGATGAAACCATGATCGTTGATCATAAATGATCAATGACTGAGATCGATTTGACTAGACCGACCTTCAAACCTTTGTGTTAGCAAACACATGTTATTTTCTGTGGTGGCTCGATGTCCCGGTGGGTCGATCACATAGTGGCCAACATTTCTTCGCTTACCATGCAGTTCCTCATCTCTGGGTGCCTAGGTATCCACCGTAAGCCCTTCCTCGTTTGAACCTCATAATTAAAGGCTATACCATCCTAAGGTGCTACTAAATGGAAGAATCTTATCAACGCCCATGAATGATAAATCATAGATCAAACTGTCAGATCTAAATAATTTTGTGCTATCATATACCATTGTATTGGATAGGATCATGGGATAGAGATAAGCAGACTCAAACCACTGACATCCGCCACAGGGTAAACCATCGTCTCACAGGCCTCCCCCACTGATTCTACCATAGAGGCCAACAATAGAAAATAACTCCCCCCCGAACACAACTCACAACTTTCATCGTATTGTGCTCTCCAAAGAGCAACTCTTCCCAAAAGGTGCCGAGTTGAAATCCCATTTCGGTGATTCTTTTAGTTCTGGGCTATCCAGCTATAAGAGAACCAGGACAGGAATGGGGAGATCTCCCCTTTTTCCGCCCAACTTTTTGGTCCTAAGAATTATTTCTCTTCTCCGACCCTTCCTGTCCAACCGGAGCAGACAACTAATGCATTCCACTCCCTGAATCAAGGTGGGTATATGGTCAGTCTGTGACCCCTCGATGCCTTTTTCATCCTTGGGGCAATCTCATAGTTCCTACTGGGTGGAGACTATGGGGTCAGTCCATGGCATGGTTTTTCCTTTTACCACATTTTGCTCAAAGGGTTGAAGGGAGATAGTACATCAAGTTGTTCGCAAGGGACAACTTGATCCTCTTCCCCAGGGATCCCAGATGAGGTAACCCTAGGAGAGCCTCGAACTCCAACTATCGGCCATGTATGATCCATACTATATCTAACCAACTACCCACTCTACCTTCTCTACGTTCTTGACAACCCATCTTTCTTTGTTTTTGTAGATTTTTTTAGTGGCATGTTCTGGTCCTATTCCCCATTACTGAGAAAAACTAAGCCATCGGTTTGGGTAAAAGATACTATCATTACCACCTTGACGATCAGACATCCAACTCGTAATCGCAATGATCCAATTGCAAGAGCAGATCTCTACTAACTGAGCTATATCCCCCGTATCCGGATCAAGTGGAGCATACATGAACAAATAAGATGCTTTTTCTCTTTCTTCCTATGATTTTCCCTGGTGCAGCTGGGCTATCCTGGAATTGAACCAGAGACCTCACCCGTGAATTAAATCCTTGCACATGCGATACTATCCAATCAAATAATTGGAAGATAATCAATACATTTTTTTTCCAGGAGAGATTCATCCTTCTCGAATGAAGCATACAAATTCCTCTCCATTGTACTGCACTCTCCAAGTGTGCATACAAGATCAGAGTGAGGTGTATTAGTGAAGTGTAAAAAATTTCATGGGCCCAGTGGCCCAATCTCCTGATAGCTCGATATACAAGATCAAATTAAAGGTGTGAAAGTGAGTGTTGAAGTCTGAAGCACCTGGTGGTCAATGCCACATCAACGCCATGAAAAAAACCATGTCGATGCCACATTAGACCCACGACAACAGCCACATCAACACCATGTGGAGGCCATGTCACTTATTTCATGTTAGCATGTTAACCAGACTAGAGTGAAGTATAAGAGAATAGTGCTAAAGCCCCGATCTGGATTTAGAAGCGGAACGAACTAATTAGCATAATAAATACAATAAACACAAAGATATGAATCCAATGAACAATATATTCCATTGAATAATGAAATAGGCTGAAAATCTATAAAACTGTAGAACTGAAACACTTGCTTGAATGGTGGTAGTTATCTCTGAGAAGAGATGTGGCTACTACGTGCATCCGTCTGAGAAGAATGAATTACAATGAGGCTCTAGAGGCGTTTTTGATATTACTCATGAATGCAAAAACCCTAGAAATCCAAAAACTTCACCCTAGGAGGTGAAACGTCAAAAGTCATGTGGGTCCCTATGGGTAAGTTGGTACCTCAACTTCCTGGGGTTGTAACTTTTGCATACGACCTCCGTTTTAGGCGCGTGCAAGCTCGTTGGAAATGTCTTTCAAAGAAATACTAATTCTGCTGTCAAAATCTAACTCCATCTACAACTTCACTATGGCGAGCCAAAAAAACATTGTTTAGGCCTCCAAAACGGCACTGGAAGTACAACAAGATGTTTTGACATGCAAACATACAAAATAAGCCAATTGGATTAGGTGAGAGGCCACCAATATCCACCTGGAAGATGTGTGGGGCTTTAGAAAACCCCAGAAGTGTAGAACCCACAATTACAAAGAAGTAAAGAAGAACGTGTTGAACTAAAAACATACAAGAGGAGCCAATTGGAATAGGTGGGTGGCCACCAATAACCAACTAGATCAATCCTCCCACCTTTGGAAGCAAGGGCATCCATTGC
>JASDQU010109521.1:58942-82861 GCA_032191745.1 Picea mariana | reverse complement strand
AGGTTGGAAGGGTGAAGGAACTTTACCCTCATCTTCACATAGACTGAAAATAGTCTTTTGGAGGTCCAAAAGCTTCCCAATGGGGAGGTGTGATTAGGGGATCAAATTTTGCTCAAAAATTCAAAGTGCTCAGAATCGCTTCAAACCGGACGAGAACATAGGCCTCGTTGTTACGAACCCAATGCAACTCATTTCGTCTCAAACGAACGTCGGGAGTGAGAGATACTACACTCTGTTCATAAAGTCAAACAGGCAAAAAAAAAAATGATGCTGACTGTACAATTCGTACAGTCCGTACCGGATGACGTGGCAGAGCCGTACGACCGTACATGTGGTGACATGGAAGTTATTTATTGGATGACAGTTGGTCGAATGGGAAGTCGACTCATGGGACTGTTTGGGCAAGTGATTGGGTGCCACGTGGCCCAATCATGGGCTGCCACGTGGCACCCCTTTATTGGCTTTTGGTTTGTTATGTAAAATTATGTTGGAGTCCGCGGGGTTCGACCCCCGGACCTCTCCTCCACCTAGCACCTTCGCAAAGACCATCCGACCAACGGACCACTAGTTGTGACTTGATATGTATACGGGTTTAAATGTATTTAAAGTCAAACTATGTGTTAAATGGCGGGAGGTCGGGCCAGGGCTTAGCCCCGACCCATGATTTTATATATCAAAACATATGACCACACCATTGTTACATAGTGCGCGGGGGTTTTAATATAGCCCGTGGTTATAACCATTGTAGCATATGACCCTATCATATGGCTCTGGTACTATGGGCGTGTTTTATATGGTTCCTACGGTTGTAACTTACCCGCCACTTGTAACGACTCTATTTGCCTATAGACGGAGCCCCTTTTTATAAAACACAAGATCATATGGAGGATCGCATGTGCCCAGGTGCTAGGCGGTTAGGGGCTGGCGCGCCCATAACTGTCCTACAGTTTGCACCGTTGGCGCGGTTGCACCCGGTGCTGGGTTTTTACGCTATTTATTGCGTGTGTGCCAGGTTCATTTGACAAGGGTGCAATTTGTAGATGCAGAGATAGCAAGCTTGAAGGGGGGACTTCCAAGAGGCCTAACTTCTTCGTTTTTCGACCGATTGAGGTGCCGAAAAAGCCCAGCTAGGTGTTTTTGGACGCTCTGAAGCCATTGGAGCAGTCGGTTGGTCAGTTTGAGCATTGTAAGGCATTTTTTTGAGCACTTTTTGAGCAATTAATAATAATGATCCATTGGAAGTTGGACCGGGAGATGTAGCCCAAGAGAGGGGTGAACTCCTTTATCAATTGTTGTGTTTATGTGCTTATGTTCATTGATTATGTTGTTGTCTATGTGTATTTTGCATGAGTAATCCCTTAATTTATGTGTTGCAAAATTGATCCATTTGCTTTAAACACATAACATTTACATTGCAATAATTTCAAGATTTCAAGTCTTCTTCATTTTTAGATCAGCACAACGTTAAAATACCCCAGTGGGTTGGTGGGTCGATATCCCGAGATACCATATCAAAAGAGCAGAGTGTTACTGCAATGTTGAAGTCTTGGTGGCCTGGTGCCATGGTGGGTGGTGTATACCGGACCAGAGTGTTAGCGCGATGGATAAAACTTGCAAGTGCCCCAGTGCTCCAATGGGCAATGTATACCGGATCAGAGTAACATAAGGTGCAAAGTTAAAGGCTCGTGGGCTCTGTGGACTGGTGGCCCGGTGGTCCTGATATTTAGTGATTTCAATACTGAAGATGATCTGACGATTGTTGAGTGTAAATCTTCTGTTGTGACCAATGAATAGATCAACGGTCGAGACTTAATCAAGGAAATTGATCTGACGACTGCTGAGTTTCAAGGTTTATGATATGAACTGTGAACTGATCGTGCATGAAACAAGGAAGAAATTGGGACTAATTCCAATTTATGAAGCTCGGTTTTAAGGAAGAATCAAGGGATTTGGAGCCGACCCTTTGAGCACATATTTTTGTATGTGTACAAACACTTGGGTGTATGAGCTCAGGTATAAATAACGATGCCCGAAAACATTTTTTGAGTGTGTCGAAGTATGTGGATGAGGAAGTGAAGCTCTGAGGTTCTCTAGTGGAAGAAAATGAAAGAGAGTAAGATGTAATTATCTAAGGGAGGAAGGGATGTGTGAGGACAAACAAGGAATATATGAAGTCATGATATTTGTGAACATGCAAGGATTTTTATGGTAATTACAACAAAGAAAAAGTAGAAAATTTGTGCAGGTGAAGGCTTGAATTAAAGTGATGATATTGTATTGTTGACAGTTTGAGAAGAATTAAATTCAGCAGGTTGGTGCCTGCAAATATTGCAATTGTATGTTGGTGCCTACTTGTGTTGTTGAGTTGGTTCTTAGATGATGGGATTGGTGTCTCCACCAGGTTGGTTCCTACAAATATTGTAATATTGTAGTTGTAGGTTGGTACCTATAGGTGTTGCTGAGTTGGTGCTCAAGCAAAGGGATTGGTGTCTCTTTTAGGTTGTTTCCTATAAAACATTGTAACAAATTGGTGTCTGTAGCAGGTTGTTTCCTATGAAAATATTTGAATATAATTTTCGTGGTTTTCTCCCATTTGGGTTTCCACGTTAAATATTTGTGTATTATGCACTGCATATTAATTATTGATTTCTTATGGTTTTTAAGGTAATGAATTGATAAGTGTAGAACGATAAGAAAAGAAAATGTAGTCCTACACTACTTCACCCCCTCTCTCAGTATAAGTAAGTGTGCCAAAAATTGGAATTAGAGTGGGTTCCTTCAAGAATAGTCTAACCACTGGAAGCTAAATCCTTGTAGCACGCATGGATAAACATGAAGGTTTTTCTGCAAATAAAGCTCCATTATATGATGGATCAAATTATTCCTTATGGAGAATAAGAATGAGAACTTACTTAATGACTCTTGGGTTTGAAATTTGGAGTGCAGTTAAGAATGGTTACACAACTCCAAAAAATCCACATGTAGATACAAATGGAAATAGGTTTAGTGACAATAATGCTAAAACCATGAATGCAACTATGTGTGGTCTCGAAGATTCATAATTTTTCAAAGTCATGCATTTTGTTTCAACAAAAGAGATGTGGGACAAGTTACATAATATATATGAAGGGGATGACAATGTCAAGAAGGAAAAATTACAAACCCATAGAACAAAATTTGAGACCCTCAAGATGAATGAATAAGAGAGTATTGTAGCTTATTTCTTCATGCGGATGAGATTGTCAACACTATCAAAGGATTAGATGAAGAGGTTGAAGAAACCATCGTTGTGCAAAAGTGCTTTGGTCACTTCCCTCGATATTTGATCTCAAGATATATTTTATTGAAGAAATAAAGGACTTAGACAATATGACACTGGATGAGTTACATGGAATACTCACTGCATATGAAATGATGATAGAAAAAGATAAGCAAGAAAATCCATCAAGGAAGGAAACAAATTTCAAGGAATCAAAGAAGACAAAGGCGAAAGAATGCAAAAAAGGTAACAGTTCAGATAATGAATCAGATGCAGAAGAAGCCAACTTTGTCAGGAAGCTCAAGAGAGGATCAGGAAAATACAAAGGTAAGCTTCCCTTTAAATGATTTAATTGTGGAGAAGTAGGACAATTTGTTGATAAATGTCCTTATGCAAAGAATAGAAATAGAAATGAAAAAAAATATTCCAGTTTCAAAAATTACGAGGGAAAGATTGAAAAGAGAATAAAGTTATACAGAAAAAAGAAGAATATGTATACAAATGAGGACAACAACTCTTATGATGATAGTAGAAATGAAACATAAGATATTTTCTTCATGGCCCTAGAAACACAGACTAATGAACTAGAAAATAGAATCATAGTTTTAAAAGAAGAAGACAATCATGAGATTGAAGTAGAAGTGGATCTTGAAGAAGAACTAATATGTGCTCTAAATGAAATAGAGAGACCAAGGAACCGGAAATGGATACAAAAAGAGCATCTGAAGAAGTAAATAAAATAAATGATATGTATAAAAGAAAGTTATGATGAAACTAAAAAAAAATTATCATCAACCTAAAAATTCAAGTAGAAGAGGCAAAGAGAATCAAAGAAGTTTTGAGATCTCAGTTGAAAGAAAAGGAAGATACTTGCAACATTCTAGAGTCTGAAATAGTTTGTCTAAGAAAGGAGTTGGAAAAATCAAATACCAACATGAAATTTGAGAAGTGCTCTGCAACTCTGAATGAAATCTTAAACTGTCAAAGATCACCAATTGATAATACTAGTCTTGGTTACAGTGAAAAGAAGGAAACTAATAAAGAAGCCTCAACCTCTTCAAAACAGATGAGTGAAGCAAAGAGTTATGTTGTTGTGATAAAAAATCCTATCAAGGTTGAAGAAAATATGAAGCAAGAACATAATGTTCCACAAGAGACAAATCTTCCTCACGATGATAAAATCAAGAAGAATTTTCCATCAAGATGGAATCATACAATCATGTACCAAAATCCTATCTTTGGCTATTGTTATTCTTGCAATGGTTTTGTTCATAAAGAAATAGATTGTAGAATAAATGCAAAAGGTGGTTATATGAGGAACAACCACAAAGATGACTATGGATTCTCAAGGAGAAATTACAACTCATTTTCCCCTTTATTGAATTATAACATTATATGTTATAACTGCAACAATTATGGGCATATAGCAAAGTTATGTAGAAGTGTTTTCATAAAATATAAGGAGGAGGAAACCCCAACAGTCATGGAAATAAATCAGGAACAAAGGGAAAAAAATAAAGACAAATAATTGTTCATACAAGTTGCACTACATGCACAAAATAATAGGGATAAGTGGTATATTGACAATGGGTGTTCAAGTCACATGACAGGAGATAAAACAATGTTTATCATCTTGAAGAATAATGAAGACAATGTCACCTTTAGAGACAATGGCACTTCAAAGATAGTTGGAAAAGGCACTCTTAGTCTTGACAATGGAAGGGCTAAGGTATAAAAGGTCTTGTGTGTTGAATACTTGAAGCACAATCTTCTTGGTGTTAGCCATATATGTGATCAAGGACACACTCTCACTTTAACTCCTAAGAATGTAAAATTAGAAAAGGAAGATTCAGGAAAATTAGTTGCAAGAGCAATCAGAACCCCAAACAATGTGTATATTCTTGATGAAATTAATGGAGAAAAATGCTTCATGGGGAAGACAAATGAAAGCTATTTGTGGCACAAAATAATGGGCCATATGAACTTGGACAACCTAGTAAAAATAAACACCAAACAAGCAGTAAGGGATATGACAAAGATCACAAAACCATCAAACATTGTTTGTAAGCAGTGTCAACATGGAAAACAATCAAGGGTGAGATTCAAGACAATGGAATATGCAACATCCAAGCCATTGGATCCTGTGCATATAGATCTCTGTGAACCAACAAGAACAAAAATTTTGTGAGAAAATTATTTTATGCTACTTATTCATGATTATACTAGAATCACTTGAATGGCCTTTCTCAAAAATAAATCTGAGGCACTTGAAAATTTTAAAGACTTCAAACTGTTAGTTGAAAATGAGACTGACCTGGAAATCAAATGTTTAAGGTCAGATAATGGAGGTGAATTTACATCCAATGAGTTTGAAGAATTCTATGAAACTCATGGAATAAAAAGACATTATTCAACAGTAAGACCTCCTTAACATAATGGAGCGATTGAAAGGAAAAAAGAACAAGTACAAAAGATTGATAGAACAATGTTGAATGAAGCAATATTATCTGATAGTTTTTGGAGAGAAGTAGTTTACACTACAATTTACATTTTAAACAGAGGGAAAACCAAAGTTAACATTGATAAGACACCCTATGAATTATGGAAAGGCAGGCCAACATCTATCAAACATTCTAGAATATTTGGAAACAAGTGTTACATAAAAAGATAGGATGAGGATCTAGGAAAGTTTGACTCAAGAGTAGATGAAAGAATTTTCCTTGGTTATTCATCAAGAAGAAAAGCTTATAGATGTTACAACAAAATAATACAAAATATTGTTGAAACTATAAATGTCAAGAATAGATGAAGCAAGACCTCATAAGAACAACCTGACAACAAAAGAAATATAATACAATGAAGAAGAAGAAGAATATGAAGAAGACGAAGAAGAAGAAGAAAATGATGAAGAGGAAGAGAAAACGCAATGCCAAGATACACAAACCCCATCAAGTTTTTTGCAAAAGAACCATCCATAAAACTTAATTCTTAGTGATAAAAATGATGAAACAGAGACTAGGAGAAAATCGACAAGCATTTCTAAACAAGTAAATCTCTCCTTGTTGTCCAAAATAGAGCCTAAATGTTTTGCAGAGGCATCCATTGATCAACATTGGGTTAATGCTATGGAATAAGAACTAAATCGGATAGAGAAGAACGAGACCTAGGAACATGTCCCAAGGCCTAAAGACAAAAATGTGATTGGTACAAAGTGGGTATTCAGAAATAAGTTAAATGAAGATGGAAAAGTAGTAATAAATAAAGCAAGATTGGTCTATAAAGCGTATGCTCAAGTAGAAGTATTGACTTTGAAGAAACCTTTGCTCCTATTGCAAGACTAGAAGGAATTAGAATGTTTTTGGCATTTGCAAGCTTCAATAATTTTAAGGTGTATCAGATGGATGTCAAGTCAACATTTATGAATGGAAATCTAGAGGAAGAAGTGCGTAAACAACGAGATGGATTCTTACTATGAAAAATGAAGATTGTGTTTTCATATTGAAGAAACCACTTTATGAATTAAAGCAAGCTCCTAGAGCATGGTATTCAAGACTCAAAAAGTACTTACAACAACAAGGTTTCAAAAGAGGAGTTGCAGATAGAAATCTTTACATAAAAATAGAGAATGTGGACCTATGTTAATAATTGTGGTTTATGTGGGTGATATAATTTTTGGAAGTAATGCTGATAGAACGAGCCAAAATTTTGTTGAAGCAATACAAAGAGAATTTGAGATGTACATGCTTGGATAGCTGTCATTCTTTCTAAGGTTGAAGATTTCTCAAACCAACAAAGGCATATTTATTTCTCGGACAAAATTTATCAAGGAGATGTTGAAGAAGTTTGAAATGGAAGACTATAAACCTGCCAACACACCCATGGTCACTGGTTGTAAATTGAGCGAAGAGGGTGAATTAAAATAAGTGAATCAAACTTTGTATAGATCAATGATAAGCAACCTACTATATGTGATAGCTTCAAGGCCAGATATTATGCAAGAAATAGGGTTAGTTGGAAGGTTTCAAGTTGCACCAAAGGAAACACATGTGTAGGTAGTAAAACGAATATTCAAATATTTGAAAGGCACATTGGATTTTGGTTTATGGTATCCCACAGGTATAAACTTTACACTGACAACTTACACAGATGCAGATTGGGCAAGTAGTGTGGATGACAGAAAGAGCACCAGTGGTGGGGCATTATTTTTGGGAAACAATCTAGTATCTTGGTTCAACAAGAAGAAAGACTCAATTTCTTTATCCACAATATAAGCATAATACATTGCAGCTACAACATGTTTCACACAAGTGCTCTACATGAAACAAACGTTGCAAGACATTAAGGTATAATATAATTATCCAATATCAATATTGTGTGATAATACCAGTGAAATAAATATTTCAAAGAATCTGGTTATGCATTTGAAGACAAAACACATTCCAATCAAATACCATTTCTTAAGAGAGCAAGTCACAGAAAAATATGTCAAGCTAGAATATATTGGTACAAAAGAACATGTTGTTGATATCTTTAAAAGATCTCTCCCTAGAGAAACATTCGATTATCTCAGACAAAAACTGGGAGTGGTACCTATGCCATCCAATCACTGAAGCACTTCAAGAGAAGCACAAGCTGAGGGGGAGCTGCAGAAAGAGAGAAGGTTGTTGGTTGCATAGAAGATAATAAAGAGTAACGTGTAAGGGGGAGAAAATCCATTTTACATTGATGTCAAAGGGGGAGAATAAAGAGTAAGATGGAGAAGCTACAAACAAAGGAAGTATTTCAGACACAAGAATCAATTACATACATGGGGAGATTGACTAAGGGTTTCCATCAATGACAAAGGGGGAGATTGTTGGAAATAGTGTTGTCATTGATGTCAAATACAGGGGGAGACTGCTAAGGCCAAAGAGAAGATGAAGGAAGTGTCCATTTTGTGAATCAAACCAGACAGAGGAAGCAAACAAGTTGGAGGGATTTTGAGTTGCAGGAATCTTGTACAATGATCTGCATACACGTGACTGTAAATGAGAGATAACTGTGTGAGAATAGTCAACCAGAATGAATTCGGGCAACACATGTTTGAAGAGAAATGGAAAATGGAAGTTGGACAAGACGAACCCACTAGAGAGAAATAGACAAACAAGATCGAGGAGGCAACAAAATCACAGATATGGTAACAAGAATCTAAGGACATGGAGGAAGTTCTAAGCATGGGTTGAAATTGAGGGAGATAGCAAGGTAAAACTCAATATTTCTATATTCGACATTCATAAAGGAAAATGATTTCAAAGGATTCATAATGAAAAGGAAAAGTCACATAGCTTGAATGTGAATGGGTGAGTTATGAAACTCTGTGAAAAGGGTTAAATTTTAATCCTGAGGAATATTAAACCCCGATCATTGATCATCAAAGATCAACGATTGATATTGATTCAATCGGACCGGCCTTCAAACCTTTGTGTTAGAAAACACATGTTAGTTTCCCCAGTGGGTTGGTGGCTCGATGTCCTAGTGGGACGATCGCCTGGTGGCTAGGTATACTAGATCAAAGTGAGGTGTATTAGTGTAGATATAAATTTTCTAGGCGCCCGGTGAGCCCGGTGGGTCGATCACCCAGTATCCCAATATACCAGATGGGAGTAAACTTGGAGTGAAAGTAGGTGTTGAAGTCCCGAGCACCTGGTGCCCGATGGGACGGTGGTCGATGCCACATCAGATCCACGTCGACACCACGTGGAGGCCACATCTACAATGTCACATAAACATGTTAACCAGATCAGAGTGAACTTTGAGAGCACAGTTCTAAATCCCCCCAGGGGGCAGTGAACCTAGTGGGTCTCTGACTCGATGAGCCTAGTGGTATGGTATCCTAGTAGGGAATGTAACCAGAGTGAATGAGTGAAAGCACAATGTCAAAAGACCCCGGTGGGTTATTATCCCAGTATACTGAATCGAAAGAGCAAAGTGTTCACGTAGTGTTGAAGTCCCGATGGCCCGGTGCCCTAGTGGGCAGTGTATACTGGATTGGAGTGTTAGTGCAGTGGATAAAACTTGTGGGTGGCTCGATGCTCTAGTGGACTAGTGTCATAGTGGGTAGTGTATACTGGATCAGAGTAACATAAGGTGCAAATTTAAAGGCCTGAGGGCCCCATGGGTCGGTGACCCGGTAGACCCGGTGGTCCTGATATGTGGTGATTTTGACTCAACAGATCAATGGTCAAAATTTAATCAAGGAGATGATTTGATGGTTGTTGAACATCAAGGCTTGAGATGTGACCAGTGAATAAATCAACGATCAAGATTTAATCAAGGAGATTTATCTGATGGTTGCTGAGTGTCAAGGTTTGTGATATGAACTATGAACTGATTACATGCAAAACAAGAAGGAAATTGGGACCGATTCCAATTTCTGAAGCTTGATTTTAAGGAAGAATCAAGTGATTTGGAGCCAACCCCTTGAGCAGATATTTTTGTATGTGGACAAACACTTGGGTGTATGAGCTTAGGTATAAATAACGATGCTCAAAACCATTTTTTTGAGTGTGTGGAAGTATGTGAATGAGGAAGTGAATCTCTGAGGTTCTCAAGTGGAAGAAAAGAAAATGAAAGAGAGTAAGATGTAATTGTCTAAGGGAGGCAGTGAGGTGCGATCCCAAACAAGGAACATATGTTGTTTGTGAACAAGCAAAGAGTTTTATGGTAATTACAACAAAGAAAAAGAAGCAAACTTATGTAGGTAAAGGATTGAAGTAAAGTGATGATATTGTACTATTGATAGTTTGAGAAGAATTGAATTCGACGGGTTGGTGCTTGCAAATATTGCAGCTGTAGTATGGTGCCTACCGATGTTGTTGAGTTGGTGTTCAACTGAGGGGATTGGTGTGTCCACCAAGTTGGTGCCTGTAAAATATTGTAGTTGTAGGTTGGTGCTTATAAGTGGTGTTGAGTTGGTGCTCAGGCAAAGGGATTGGTGTCTAATTCAGGTTGGTGCTTGTAAAAAATTGTAACAGATTGGTATATGTAGTAGGTTGTTTCCTATGAAAATATTTGAATAAAAGTTTTGTGGTTTTCTCCCATTTGTGTTTCCATGTTAAATATTTGTGTATTGTGCACTGCATATTAATTATTGATTTCTTATGGTTGGTAAAGTAATGAATTGATAAGTTTAGAAAAGTAAGAAAAGAAAAAATAGTCCTATACTGATTCACACCCCCTCTCAATATAAGTAAGTGTGTCAATACTTCTATTGGGGATAAATAAGCATTAAGAAAATAAATTTCTACTGGCATTAGTCCTAATTATTGCTACCACATGGGTGTTGAAAATGCAAGTATAACATACCTAAAATCAACCTTGCTTGACAAGAGCTCCCTGATAAGGCCTTGGAACAACTTATCCATGTTGTCCATGGCATTCATGAGTGGAAGTGTTTTTTTCTGGAGGGATTTCTGTGGTGGATTCCACACTGAGAGTGATGCCCTTCATGAGTGGCAATGCCAATTCCAACATATTGATCTAGCCTATCTATTCACAAAGCTACAAAGCCAACATGATTATGGAAATGTTAATAGGCATGGAGAGCAACAAGACCATATCATTGTTAATTCATCAATTGTGTTCACAATTATATATGCTTTTCTTTTGTAAGCACACAGTTCTAAGTCTATTAATCAAAATAGGGAAAATTTATACAAAATACAATGACAAATTTATACAAAATCCACATCACTATTGGCCTGCCAATAGGTAAACCATACCACCAATAGTGGTATAAGTGTTAATACTGAGAGCGGGGGTGAATCAGTATCAAATACAATTTAAAAAACCTTTTCAACTTATACTTAAAACATTCAATTGTATTCAATGAGCAATGACCAATAGTATAAGAGTTACACCAATACACCACAATACACCATGCACAATATATGAGAAATAATCAATAGTTATTGTTCAAGGGAAGTAATGACTTCCAAAGGTAGCTACAGCTTCCAAATGTAAAGAGAGGGATAAACCTCCAAGAGGAAGATAGAATCCTCCAATATCAAGAGAGGGTTGAACTCTCCATCCTTGCCCCTTCCTTCCACCCAATAATATATGAGAGATAATAAAACTTTACATTAAATCATCGTCATCAACCAACCATCACATAGAACCTGATAATGCTTCCCAAGACTTCTTCAATTTCTGCAATTCTTTAATTCTTGGAATACTCTGATCCTATAGATAATATTACTGAATATATTCTCTAAAACTTCTCCAAGTTTCACTCCTTTAATCCTCCCCAAAAAGAAGTTATAGAGAGAATGGTAGACCTTGTTCAATTCTGGTTTATTCAGGAGAGCAAACTTGTACGGAATGCCCCACGCTCAATATTTAACATCAGATTTTGAAACTCGCACGCAAAAAACTAAAGTAAGTAATATTTCCAATGAAATTGGTCTCACTTAATTTGGATTCTCTATGAATAAATTATGACTGTTTTACCCGGAACACCTGTTTATTGACTAGTTTTGGGACTAGTCAAAAACCCTATCTTCCACATAGTGTATATCCAACATTATAGAGAACAAAGAGCTGATTTTTTTACCACAGATACCTTGATATGTCTTCTCAATACCATAGAAATTTCACCATCTGAATCATTCTAAAAAAAATGTTATAGTGAAAATGGTAAGATGACCTGTAAATAACATACCTTAGAACACATCACCAAAAGACTTCATCCTCCCTTGAAATATAACCTTCTTTACTTTTGATTTCCTCTGAAATTCGACTTGTGTATAAAATGAATGTATAATGATATGTATTTATACAATTTCAGTCACTTTATTTTAATATTAGGGCCGACCTGTCACTTTCTTATTTTGTAATTCTTTTCTTTAATTATCTTCAGGGTCGACCTGTACTTCCTTCTTCAATTCACTTTGTCATCTTCAAAAATTTATTTCTCCTCAACCATGAGGATCCACATGCCACATACCACCGGAAACAACATGAAATATACTATCCATCCATGGGTATTGTATCTTCATGTGCATTGTCCTTCATGTCCAAATACCTTCATCAATCTTGCAGTCCAAAACTAATGACTAGGGTTGACATCAATGACAACAACCTGGCTGACCTGGCACTTCCTTATTTTGTAATTATTTTCTTTAATTATCTTTAGGGCCGACATGCACTTCCTTCTTCAATTCACTTTGTCATATTCAAAAATTCATTTCTTTTCAACCATGAGGATCCACATGGCGTGCCACATAACACCAGAAACAACATGATGTATACTATCCATCCATGGGTGTTGTATCTGCATGTGCATTGTCCTTCATGTCCAAATACCTTCATCAATATTGCGGTCCAAAACCAATGACTGGGATTGACATCAATGACAACAACCAATCTTCCAACAATCTCCCCCTTTGGCATTGATGGAAACACTCATGCTCCCCCTATCATCATGATTCCAATTTCTCTCCCCCTTTGACATCAATGGCAAAGGGTAGGGCTTCTCCCCCTAAGTTTAATGGAAAAAGGTAACTCTCTTATTTGGGGCTTCTCCCTTTGAACATGTGGCACTCAATAATACTTCATCCTTATTTTTGGTCTTTGGCACTTTTTCTTCCTTGGAATCCTTTTGTGTGACTTCTGTCTTCTCTATCTTCTTCATGTCTAGGATGTATATGTTGTTCGGTCTTCTTGTTGCAGTTGCAACCAATCTTCCTGAGTTATTTTCTCTGATTTTACATTTTTGGGAGTCAAACGTAAGAGTGTATCCTTGATCACACATTTTACTAACACTGAGTAGATTATGCTTCAAGTCTTCAACCAATAGGACATTCTTTGCTTTTACATTTTTGCTTTCAAGCTTTACTACACCTTCTCCAAGTATTTTGGCAAATGAGTCATCTCCAAATGAAACATTGCCACCCTTTCTTTTCAAGCTGATGAATTTGTCTTGATCCCTGGTCATGTGTGAAGAACATCCACTGTCTATGTACCATTCATCTTCTTCTTTAAATTCTTCAGCGGTCAATGATATTCAACAATCTTCATTGTTTGGAATCTCTTTCATTCTCCATACTGTGGTTAGCATATGGACATCTTCATTCATATATCTGAAATCTCGTGCTTTGTGACCAAGATAATTACATTTGTAGCATACAATATTTTTGTCCATCAATGGGGAAAATAAATTATAAATTCTGTTGACAAATCCATGATTATTTCCATATCTTCTATTTACACCATTCATGTTTCTTGCATAGTTGTTCCTTTCATTGATTCTACAATTAATTGTCTTATGTCCAAAATTTTTGCAAGTATAACAATGACCAAGAAATAAATTTTGATACCTTGGAGTAAGTGGTCTTCTTTGTGATGTATTCCATCTGGGTTCATGATCTACTCTTTTGTAGTTTCCTTCATACTGATTGAAGCTTCTTTGATTCCTGACGGTAGGAGGTACTCTTGGATATTCATCTCTTTTGTAACCATTCCTTCTTTCTGGTATCGTGATACACTTCTCATCAACTGTCTGTGTAGCTCTTTCTTCAACCTTCTTGTTGGTATTTGCATCTTCTTTGTATGAAGTTTCACCCATGCATCCAAGATGTGTTAAGTCTTTTGTCACTTGAGAGTTTCTTAATCTCTTCCTCAATGAGACAACTTCTTTTTCAAGTTTCTCACAATCTTCTTCTTTCTTCATCATTTGGACATTCCTTACTTCTCCTATTCTTCTTTCTTCTTCGAGTAGAGTTTTCAAGGAAATGGTTTCTTCTCTTAGTTTCTCAAAGTCTTCTAATTGTTTCTTCAAGATTACAACTGTCTTTTAACAACCACCCAATTCACTTCTTAGTTTTCTATGCGTGTCTTTGAGCTTGCTATTTTCAATCTCAACATGCTTCAATTTTTTAAGATTCTCATCTTCTTGTTGAATAATTTTTCCTTCATGATTTTCTTCTTCTTCATTGGACTTTTTTTCTTCAGTGTCATCTCTTTCAATCCTTGGATGAGAACATTCAAATTCAACATTTCCCTGTCAAACCATCCAAGATGGTATCTATTGCCAATTTGGTGTTCCTCTTTGCTTCCTTCTGAGCTACAGTCTTTGGTTTCTTCAAAGCATTGTATCCTGAAGCAACTAAGAACCAAACATCTGCTCCAAGAGATTTCAAGTAAGCTTCCATTCTATTACTCCAATATTCAAAATTGCTTCCATCAAATGGTGGAATCCCATTTGGAATTTTGTCTTCCATTTCTGCTTAGGATCTTCCTTCCAGTGGTTAAATTGTACTGAAGGTAACCCGCTCTGATACCAATTGTTAATACCGAGAGGGGGGTGAATCAGTATCAAGTACAATTTAAAAACCTTTTCAACTTATACTTAAACCATTCAATTACATCCAATGAGAAATGAACAATAGTATACGAGTTACACCAATAGACCACAATACACCATGCACAATATATGAGAAATAATCAATAGTTATTGTTCAAGGGAAGTAATGACTTCCAAAGGTAGCTACAACTTCCAAATGTAAAGGGAGGGATAAACCTCCAAGAGGAAGATAAAATCCTCCAATATCAAGAGAGGGTTGAACTCTCCATCCTTGCCCCTTCCTTCCACCCAAGAATATATGAGAGATAATAAAACTTTACATTAAGTCATCATCATCAACCAACCATCACATAGAACCTGATAATGCTTCTTGATAATTCTTCAATTTCTGCAATTCTTCAATTCTTGGAATACTCTGAACCTGTAGATAATATTACTCAATGTATTCTCTGGAACTTCTCCAAGTTTCACTCCTTTAATCCTCCCCAAAAAGAAATTATAGAGAGAATGGTAGACCTTGTTCAGTTCTGGTTTATTCAGGAGAACAAACTTGTACATAATTCCCTGTGCTCAATATTTAACATCGGATTCTGAAAATCACACACAAGAAACTACAGTCTGTACTCTTTCCAATGAAATTGGTCCCACTTCATTTGGATTCTCTATGAATAATTTATGATTTTTTTACCCGGAACACATGTTTATTGACTAGCTTCGGGACTAGTCAAAAACCCTATCTTCCATAGAGTGTATCTCCAAAATTATAGCGAAAAAAGAGATGAATTTTTTACCACAAGTACCTTGATATGTCTTATCAATACCATAGCAATTTCACCATTTGAATCGTTCTATAAAATAAAGTTATAGAGAAAATGGTAAGATGACCTGTAAATAACATACCTTAGAACAAATCACCAAAAGACTTCATCCTCCCTTGAAATCCGACCTTCTTTACTTATGATTTTCTATGAAATTCGACTTGTGTATAAAATGAATGTATAATGATATGTATTTATACCATTTATGTCACTTTTTTTTAACATTAGGGCCAACCTGACACTTTCTTATTTTGTAATTCTTTTCTTTAATTATCTTCAGGGTCGACCTGTACTTCCTTCTTCAATTCACTTTGTGATCTTCAAAAATTAATTTCTCCTCAACCATGAGGATCCACGTGATGTGCCACATACCACCGGAAACAACATGATGTATATTATCTATCCATGGGTGTTGTATCTACATGTGCATTGTCCTTCATGTCCAAATTCCTTCATCAATCTTGCGGTCCAAAACCAATGAATAGGGTTGACATCAATGGCAACAACCAATCTTCCAACAAGAAGGCATCTGTCCATATATTCTGAGAGATATTATGAATTAAAACCATACTAGTGACACATTTTGACCAATTCATAGACCTAATTTGCTTGGAATAGACAAGATAACATCGCTTATAGAACATAATTAAGATAAGCAAAAATTTAAACATACAAGAAATTAGTGTAGGGAACCCGGAAGATCCACCAAATCTCTAAGGTGGCTCAAGAACCGATTGTTGGGGGATATTTGGTGGCTGGTCAACAACTGGTAGGCTTCGAGTCGGGAGTCTGGATTGGATTTCCTTGAGTTGCAGTTGTACCTCACCTAGTTGCAGGAGGATGTCTTCTCACGCCTGCTCTCGATCAACTTCTTGCCCATAAACATTTTAATGTGCCAATACATGTCAACTTTCTTCCAATACTTGGTGTCACATGCTTTGGAATTGCCTATGTTCGGGACCCAACTGCTAATTTCTACGTCAATTTCTCACTCGTGTATTATGATCCTCTCCAGACATATTTTCCCTTCTACATTTTCCATTTCCTCATGGATATGTGCGGGAGTAAGCACCCTGAATTCCTCTATCGTGGCTTGAGCATCCTGCTGCACCCTCGTGCTTGGAAGTTCAAGAATTGAATTTCATGAACCAGACGAGTTAGCCTAGTTCTGTCTCCCTCAGTGATAGCCACAATGATATCCTCGAGTGGGTGGCATAACCGAAACCTCGTTGATATTAGTGACCTAGAGTGTTGTCAAATCTTCTAAATACTAAAGGGCTTCACGAATGTTTGAATCCTAGTAACTGCAGTAGGAGAGTCAAGCCTCTCCTTTTACCTTCTTGTGACCAATCATCACCATAATACGACTAGGACAAGTCGTTCTTTTGGACTCATTGAGTTTCTCTCTCTCCGGGATCGCCCTTGCTCTGTTATCATTTGAATTGCTGGTGGTCAAGATCATGGCTAAGCTAGTATGTGAGATGATGGAGGAGCATGTACCACCATTACAAACAATTAAATGTTGCATTCAATCCCTGACCTAGGCGTCGTTCACCTAATGCCAAATTATGATGTCGCTACCATGAATCATCACCTATTCCATCCTCTGACTGGACACGTTCTCACCTAACATCATTTCCAATGAATCTTACATCTATGACACCCCCATCTAACAAGACAATGATATATGTTAATTTACTCAACGCTACTAATTAAAATGTTTCGAATGGACAACTACTTTTATTTATTATCCATCAATAATCATTGTATGTCTTCTTCTACCTGGAATGTTTTTTGAATTTTGAATTTTGAATTTATTTATTATTTCTAACAATTACTTTCAAACTAAGGTATTTTGTTTCATCTACCTCCACTATATCTAAATTTCCAAAAGTTTTATAATAATATAAAGTCAACAATGTTTGATGCTCAAGGTAAACGCTATATTCCAACATGGCAAGGATTAATAAAAATTTTAAAACTTAGATAAACATCCAAACACCTTTGTATGGACTAATAAAAACTTAGATAAGCATCCAAACACTTTTGTAAGGAATTGGTTTGGTTGACATATATATATCAAAACATAAATAAAATAAAAAAAAGGTTGAAAGGGTCTTGACATTATTGAGTTTCTAGATTCATTCTTCACCACTCGGCTGGTTAGTTGGTTCGTAAGTCAATGTCTATAGTTAAGTCATTCATTACGTACCAACTCTCTGATCGTGGGTGGAAGGGTGTTGCAATATGATTTGGAAGAGCCCCCATTTTCTTTTTACTTATGATTTGGATTTAAGACCTTCATTTCATGATGAAGGAATTACTTAGAGGACACGGTTCTACCACAATAAAACCACTGCCCACTTTCTTAAAATAAATTATTATCAAATTTTACATTTTGAATCATTCTTTTTAGACTTTGATATTTTACCTTTGAGAGTACTCTTTGGAGTTTGACATTTTACCTTTGTAAATTTGATTCTTTGTGGAGTTTGATAATCTACCTTTTGGAGCTTGATATTTTACCTTTTAAAACTCCTATGATTATTAAATTTAAAATTAAATCTTTCCTTTTAAGTTTAAAGGTTTAATGGGAAATTTTATATAAAAAAAATTAATATTAAAAATTATTATAATTTTGTTAAATACTTTTTTACTTTTAATTAGTTAAAAATCTTGTAAATCTCGGAAATTTTATATACAAATAATTAATATTAAATATTATTATAATTTTGTTAAATAGTTCTTTACTTTTAATTAGTTAAAAATCTTGTAAATCTGTGAGTTGTTTTTTCAATTAATATATTGAATAAATGAAGTTAAAGTTTGTAAAGTCTTAATAAAGTTTTTGCTTTTTGTTTTTTTTAAGTTTATAATATTTAATATTATTTTTAATTTCTATTGACACAATCTCAAAATTCTTCTATTGTATGATTTTATTATTATATGTAGTATGATTTTATTATTATATGTAATCAAAATTTGTTTCATAAAGAGTAGATTTTTATTTTAATAAGATATTTATGAATTTTGTATTATTAAAATTAATTACAGTGTATTTAATGATGATGATTAATATCCATTGAGATTAGAATTGGTGTATCGAACCTTAAGAAAGGTAACAAAGTACTTAAATTTCTTTAGAATTTTATTTATGTGTTAGAAAAGCATTAAGAGAAGAGTTCCAAAATCACCATAGTTTTGATGACTTAGGAGGTTAGGAAGGTCAATATTGTGACACAGATTTTAAAATTGTGATCTAATTTGAGTATATGCAGGGTACTCAAGAAGAAAGTGGTTTTCATCTTCTACCCTCTTAGTGTCAGAAAGATGACAGATTCTTTCATCCCACTGTATTTTGGGAATTGTCCAATGCCCAACTTGACTATACAACTCATGGGAATTGGTTTGAATTTTAGCAATGCTGATTTTCTTCTTTGTGCTAGTCAAAACCAAGAGATACTTTTGATCTTTTAGATTGGGGTTGACCACCTCCTTGTAGTATCTTAACTTCCTTTTATTCTCTAATTCTTTATCGCGCCACATATTCTTCTTGAATTTAGATGTAATAATATTTTTAATACTATCAATATTATATAGAATGACATCCTCCTATATCCCCACATGATTTAGCCAAGACTTGGCAACTTTATGCCATCCTCGCTTGAGTCGTTGGTGTTTTTAGCTATAGTTCGAAGCAATTTTGGGGAGCCTCTTGTTGTCCATGTTGTTTATCTTGTTCTTGTACATTAAGCAACTAATTATGGTCGTGATCTCAATGGGGGGAATGCTTGTTTCTATGAGGAGGATAGAATAGGGTATATTACCTTTAATTTTGAGATTATAAGTGATAAAAAAAAACTGGATCTACTCTATCTTTCTCCAGGATTCTCGAGAGATACTCCATCCACAAACTTCACATCCGTATAAAATAACATGAGTGACAAGAGTATCAAAGAGGATTTTTTTCTTATCCCATAGTTAAAGGTCCGCTAGCTTACACTTGTTTTCAAGCCCATAATAAGCTTCCCACCCTCCATTTATCCTTTTCTCAACACTATAGTTCCAATTGAGCTTGAGACAAATGTTGATTCCAAGATATTTGTATGAAGGTACTTCCTCCAAGCTATTGTTCTCATATATGAAAGTGTGGTAGGTTACCTTTTGAGATTTAATTATCATAACCTTCGTTTTTTCAGTGTTCATAGTCATACCCATACTGGTGCAGAAGTCCTTAAGGATTATTAGTTTCTTACCAAGGTCATAGGGATTGCTCGCCATAAGAAAAATATCATCGGCATAAAGAAGAAGTATGATGACTATATGAGTGATAGTGGGCTAGTACAACCAACATCTTCTAAACAACATTCCAACTTATTAATGTATATGCCAAAGAGGGTAGGAGATAGGGGAGAATCTCACTTGACTCCTATATTATAGTTAATTTCTTCCGATCAACCCTAATTGTTCCTAAACTTGGAAACAACATTCTCATATAACCTTACTGCAACAACCCTTAACTCAGAAGGAAATTTTAGCTCTTCTAACCTATTCCAAAGGTTAATCATGGGCACTTTGTCAATTTAGCTTTTCTAAAATCAACGAAACAACAAAGGAGATTGGTTTTATTATTGTAACACTCCTTTACAATGATCCTAAACGTAACAAGATGGTTCACAATTGAATGATACCCTCTAAATCCAATGTTTTTACTAAGACCAATTCTTTTTTTAAATAAAAAATATTCAATTTATATTTCCTCTTTATTTTTCTTAAAAACTTTAATAATAAAAAAATTAACTCCAAATATAAACATCACCCCTTTCAAAAAAGAATAGCATTAAAATAAATTTCCAATATCTCTTAATCCTTCTTAAATATCAAGCATCAATGCAACTTGTATTATTATAAAATATTGATAATTATATTATATTAACTTACTTTTTTTTTTCCAAGAAAAAATTATCTCAAATTTATATAGAGTATAAATTCGTTTACAAAGTCAGCAACAAGCTGTGACCATATCAGTGCTACTCCAACATCCATGCTCGAAAGCAAACAAAGCAACACAACCCAGTACTTATTAACTTACTTAATTATGGAGGATTTCCTAAAATAACATATCCAATTAATCATTGCATTTAGAGGTGCAATAATTATATTATATTAACTTACTTAACTATGGAGGATTTCCTAAAATAACATATCCAATTAATCATTGTATTTAGAAATGCATTCTATGTAAATTTGTTTTTGGATAATAGTAAAGTCATTATACATGTATCCTAAATAATTTTTAAAAATTTAAAATAATATTAATAATAAAAATGATATATTTATAAGATTGGTTTTATAAAAAAAAAAAAAATATTTAAATTGGATATTTAAATTGAAATTGTTTTTTTTTTTTTTTTTCCTAATTTTAAAGTGAAATTTAAAATTAATTTTAATTTTTGTTTAACATGAGAAAACAAGTTAACCGATTATTAAAAAATTATTTCTAAAAGTGTGATTTTTATTAAATAATGATGATAAATCAAATAACATTCACTAATAACAGAATAACAATTAGTAATAATTATCTTACTACTAATTAAGATACAAAACTCCTTGTTTGTAAAAATCCCAAAAAATAAACATAAAAACTACAAAACAGCATGCTCCAATGAATGAAAAAACCCCTTGTTTGTAAAAGTCTCAAGAAAATAAACATAAAAAACTACAAAACAACATGCTCCTATTAAATCCCTTGTTTGTAAAAGTCCCAAGAAAATAAACATAAAAACTACCAAACAGCATGCTCCTATGAAACCCCTTGTTTGTAAAAATCCCAAGAAAATAAAATTAAAAACTACAAAACAGCATGTTCCACGATCTTTGTCAGTTTACGTACCATATATGACCTTTTCTTAAGGCCGGAGCAAGGTCCATAGCCCATGTGAATATTCCTTCAGTCCAAAACAACACACAAAATAAATTATAAAAAAATCCGAGAGAGCGAGTAAAAAAGGGAATTCCACATAAGCAGTGCAGAAAACATGTACTTGGGCGTCGGCTACAGCGTCTGCTTCGCTGTAATACACGCTAAGCACGTTCGAAATGGGGACGCCCAAAATTTGAGATCTGCCATCGTATATAACAGAGCAGTAAGGCAGCCTTCCTGATTTAAATCTGCAATCCGTTGCCTCGCTTTCGATTGGATCGTGGCGATTCGAACCGGAGACGTTGAGCTCTCTAAGACCGTGGAAGGAGCAGTGGAAAGTTATTTTGAGGTGGTTTCATACAAGGATCTGCTGAATAGACGATGAAGGCACTCATTTTGGTTGGTGGGTTCGGGACCCGTCTGCGTCCCCTCACGCTTAGCGTTCCCAAGCCCCTTGTCGACTTCGCTAATAAGCCCATGATTTTGCATCAGGTATGGAGCTACTGGGTTTCGATTCCTGTACCTTGATTGCCTGGATCAGATAAATATGTATAAGAAAAAGCAACTGAAGAACACTTTCTGTGCAGATCGAAGCGCTAAAAGCTATTGGAGTTGATGAAGTTGTTTTGGCAATCAATTACCAGCCTGAGGTACAGAGTTGAGCACGCATGACCGAGTTTGCTCTGCTAATTTGGGTTATGTTGGTTTTCTTCTTTTAGTATTTTACATAATAGCCTTGCAGGGAAATAATTGTGGTGTAATAAATACTCGTGCCTTTTTGGGTTTCTTGATTACAAATTTCTGTTTTCTCACCTTTAATTAGTTGGATTGGGGTTTCCAAGGGAAAGATTTGATATAATTGGTTTTGTACAATTGTTGAATGCAGGTGATGCTGAGCTTTCTGAAGGACTTTGAAGCAAAGCTTGGGATTAAGATCACATGCTCACAGGAGACTGAACCAATGGGCACCGCTGGGCCTCTGGCCCTTGCCAGGGACAAGCTGGATGATGGGTCTGGTGAGCCCTTCTTTGTACTCAACAGCGATGTCATCTGTGAATACCCATTGGAGCAGATGCTTGAATTTCACAAAAAGCATGGGGGAGATGCCTCAATTATGGTTACGAAGGTATGTCTGCATGCCTGATTCAAGCTTGATTTCATTATGTTGAAAGTTCTAAGTAGTACCCACATTTTAGCTTTCAGATTAGGTTATTGAGACACAACAGGTTTGGTCTTGCTTTTGAGCCAGCCGAGATCAGGGAAAAAACATAGCTCTATGCTTATTGGTTCAAACATAATTCCATGCTGGTTTAGGTACTTACATTCATGGCTTAGGAGTTGGTAGATCCTGATAAGATGCATTCTACTTGTATTTTTGTAAAGTTATGTTAATTCTCTTGAAAAATCTAGTAAAATGCCACTTCAATCCTGATAACATGCATTCTAGTTGTATTTTTGTATGGTCATGCTAATTGTCTTGAAAAATCCGGTAAAATGTAGATTCAATCCTGATAGCATGCATTCTAGTTGTGTTGTATTTTTATATGGTCATGTTAATTGTCTTGTCTTGAAAAATCCAGTAAAATGCTGATTCAATCCTGGGATGGCATGCATTCTAGTTATATTTTTGCATAGTCATGTTAATTGTATTGAAAAATATAGTAAAATGTTGATTTAATCCGGATCACATGCATTCTAGTTGTATTTTTGTATAGTCATGTTAATTGTCTTGAAAATATTTTTGAAAATCTAGTAAAGTTCAGATTTAATCCTGATAGCATGCATTGTAGCTGTATTTTTGTATAGTCATGTTAATTGTCTTTTAAAAATCTAATAAAATGCCTATTTAAGAGGTTTTTATTATGTCTATGAACAATGAGGGAAATGGTTTTTTGGTCCCAGGTGGATGAGCCATCAAAGTATGGTGTGGTTATTCTTGATGAAGAAACTGGTCGAGTAGAAAAATTTGTGGAGAAGCCTAAGATCTTTGTTGGAAACAAAATCAATGCAGGGATTTACCTTCTGAATCCCAGTGTTCTGAATATGATTGAGCTGAGACCTACTTCAATTGAAAAAGAGGTGTTCCCAAAAATAGCCAGTGAGAAGCAGCTCTATGCCATGATATTGCCCGGATTCTGGATGGATATAGGGCAACCCAAGGATTATATTTCAGGACTAAGGCTTTACTTAGATTCTCTGAGAAGAAATTTACCCAAGAAATTGTCATTTGGTGCTCACATCATTGGAAATGTGATAGTAGATGAGACTGCTCAGATTGGGGAAGGGTGCTTAATTGGGCCAGATGTTGCAATCGGTCCAGGCTGCATGATTGAGGCAGGGGTGAGACTGTCTCGCTGCACGGTTATGAGGGGAGTTAGGATTAAAAAGCATGCCTGTGTCTCTGGGAGCATCATTGGTTGGCATTCTACTGTTGGGCAATGGGCTAGAGTGGAAAACATGACCGTGTTGGGGGAGGATGTGCATGTTTGTGATGAGGTGTATAGCAATGGGGGTGTAGTGCTTCCCCACAAGGAAATCAAATCGAGCATCACCAAGCCAGAAATTGTCATGTGACTGT
>JASDQU010109521.1:41495-55608 GCA_032191745.1 Picea mariana | reverse complement strand
ATACTAGTGTTCGTAGAAGTTTTCTTCAAATTTGCACATGCATGCATTAAAAGTTTTTCATATCCACAACTATAAAGTGAGTAGTATGAAGTTTTTTACTTAAATTATTTTTAAAAGTGATATTTTAAATAAATATAATGAATGTAATAAATTATGTATTTGTAATAATGAAATAAAAATATTTACATTTTAATTTAATATCATTTTAATTTAAAGCTCTTTATTTAGGAAAGTGGTTCCCAAGCTCCCATTTCCTTGATGTTGAAGCTCCCCAAAAGATTCAAGTTCCCAAAACAGTTCCCAGTCAATTGGGGACTTTTCCTACAAGTTCCCAAGCTCTTGGAACGTTGGGAATGAGTTTCAGAGATGTTGCAAATGTCGGGAGCGTTTTCCGTGCAACTATGATATATATATATATATATATATATATATATATATATATGGAGAATTCATATTAAGTAGAATAAAGAAACTTTACATGCTCTATGTTGTTGGCCTACTACTAGGGAAAGTAGACCAGAAGTAGAAAATAAGTTTGTTTGTCCATATTGTCTAGAGAGGAATGTATGACTTTATATTACATATCATAATAAACTACAAACTGAAGTCTAAATGGAAAAAGCTAAGAGAGGACTGATCTACACCATGATATCTAGGATGAGGAGACACTATAGTCATACTACCTATGTGACCACTAAACCAAAAACTTAACAAGCCTAACATTTAGAGAGTTAAACATGTAGATTATTATCTTCAACAAGAGGAACGTGGGGTTGTGCGACGTTGAGTGTGGATAAGTCCAGGCCAAACAGTTTCTCAGCTAACAGATTGAGCTTGTGGTCGACCAACTTGATTTGTAGTTGTACATCATCTAACTGGAGTAAAATCTCTTTATAAGCTTCATTCCATTCTACCAACACTTTTCCCATTAAAGATTTTATTTTCCAGTATAAGTCCACCAGTTTGAACTATTTGGTTTCCCTGGTGTGAGAAGAACTAGTATCACGGAACCAAGAGCACAAGTTTTCATCTACGACCTCGTCCTTGATGAAATTCTTGTTAATTTGGGTGTTAACCTCACCCAATTTTATCTATACTCGAACATTTAGAGCTGTGTTGGCTTCAAATATTGTAGTCGACTCCACAACACTCAACTACACCCATGAGGCAATGAGCCTACTTCGACAATGTCGGGACCAATGACTAGAGCTACCTCTCACCATAAGAAAGAACTAGAGCACCGAGCAAGAAGAAGGGGAGAACCATGAGCAACAATGAAACCAAAAAGAGCACTAAAAGATAGAGGACGAACCAAAGGTCTATGCAAGCACAAAGCAATGAGAGGCGGAATCACAAGGAGTGAAGAACTCGACCATGGGGGAGGTTGACTATGTCCATGAGGGTTGACTATGACAACCCGGGGTCGTAAATTTCCACTGATGTGAGCCTTCATTGCCAAAACATGCAAGTATACCATCAAAATCCAACACAATACGAGAGAAATGACCAACGATGGAGAGAAGAGCTCCGCTAAATTTACAACACTTTCTAACATTAACTGTCGTTGGGAACGATCACAAGGATAACATGCTAGGTGGATCCTCAGGGACCGAGCAGAGGATGGGTGATCAAGAGCCCCCAACATCAGTCGAATTGCACGTTCTCTTTCCTGTCAACCCATCCAGGGGGGGAGATAAGCTTGAGCCAGGGCCAAGCAATTGTTGTTGAGGGTTTCTCGATCAAAGGGACCCCAACAAGAATCCAACAACTGATGCTCTTTGGTGACTCTGTTATTGGAAATAAGATCAGGGACTTTGTTTGTTGACTGCTTAACGTGGGAGGGGATGATGACTTCAATCAAAGAAAGAAGGGGTTGAATATGCTCTAGACTCCCTTCCAAGCATCGACTAAGAGAGATCTTGTTGATTGGAGAGCCTTGTTGCACATTTTTTAGCATCCGTATAATGATATCAGGTCCCCTTCTACCACAAGTTTGTGATATCCCTATCGAATTGCAATGATAAGGCCTCGTTCTAAGGTCGACAATTTCGTGATATTGTTGCTATCCATGCCTTTATTGTCAGCATAAAGCCATTGAAGATTACTCTTGTCATTTTTTAAGGCTCCCCCACGACCAACATGCCCAAAGTTTCCTTTGGAGGCATCATTGAAATTGAGCTTGATAACACCCGAGGAAGGGGGTATCCATAGGGTAGAAGGGTTGGGACGAGGAGTAGGTATTCACAAGAAAAGGGGAGAGGAGTTATGGTGGATTATATAAGGCCTTGAGGATGCCTACTTCCCAATTTGAGCATTTCCAATCCTACTCCGACCACTGAGAGGTGAGAGTTGTTTTTCGTACACTGTGCTTGATCCTTTCCCATAGCATGCCTACCTCCAAGAATTCATTCTTAAAGATCTAATGACTTTGCTCCTTTCAAACCTCCCAAAGTAGAAACCCTAGGAAGAGTTGCGAAGCCCGATTTAGGATTTGGATAGAGAAGGGTTCACAATGCCATTTTTCAATAGTTTCAATCAAACTAGTTATGTTGCAGTTTGATGTACTGAAGGTGATAACACCTTGATCTCATAAGGTAGTTGACAAGGAGCAGTTATTTAGAAGGTACTCCTTTGATTCACCCTCTTGGTTTCAAAGAGGGTAGAAAGTTGGGTTGTGGAACCCTTGTTAGAGCAAATTGTCCCAGGTCAAGATTTTTCCATGAGCCAACAACCAAAGAAAGGAGGAGACTTTGGGCCATAAGTTTTGCTTCCAAATATTGATCCATATGTCCTGTTGAGTCTTCTCTGAATGTCTTGTTGTTAGGCGATAGGCCTCTTTGAGATTAAATTAGTCGTGAGGTTTGGAATGGAGGCCACACCTTATTCTGGGACGATGCTTGGAAGGAACACCCTGCTTCGCGGGATCGAGAAGACTTATACCTGCTTCGAGCCAACATGATCACTCGGGGTAAAAAATGGATACAACAATATTGGACCCCTTCAAATTCAACAAGTTAATGGAGATCTTGGATTCCCAAAACTTAGCGGGATTGAGAAGACTTATACCTACTTCGAGCCAGCATGATCACTCGGGGCAAAAATGGATACATCAATATTGGACCCCTTCAAATTCAACAAGTCAATAAAGATCTTGGATTCCCAAAAATCATTAACTTCCTCTCATGCGAAATCTCGATTGAGAAAACTTCTAACAAAAATTATCAAATTGAATATATATATATATATATATATATATATATATATATATATATATATATATATATATATATATATAATTTAAATTATAAAATAATAAAAATATCTTAAACTTCAAATGTTTGAATTATAAATACTTAAACTATAACCTAGAATTCATTCAACGCCTCACGACTATAGAAATAAAAAATCCTTGATGTAAATTGAAAACCTCATAAAATTATCTACCTTCATATAATATCCACCTTATAACTATTTGCAATAGCCTTCTATTTAGTCTTTACTTTAATAAAATAATGAATAATCTCAATAAACAAAAATCCTTAAACGAAATTATTCACTTTAGTGCTGTTATAATGATGTGATTGTTTAATTAATATAGTTTTTTTATTAATGTTATTGATTTTGAATTAATTAAGTCACGTCCTTTTCTTTTGAACTAATTAGTCTTTCAATTTGATAAATTAAGATTTCCCAATAAATGAAAGTTATAATCAAAATGCGAGAAAAGGAAAGTTACAATTAAAATGAGAAAAAAAGAGATGTGAGCTAATATATATTTTAAAGATATGAATATCATATTTATTCTAAATAAATTTGAGTTTAATGAAATTTTAAAATCTCTCTTATAATTATTGTTGTATATTTATACAAATTAATATTTATATATAAATGAAGTATTTATATTAAGAAAATAGCATACACTTTATAATATAAGTGGGAAAAATGTGATTATATATATTCGTGTATAATACTTATAAATTAAAAAAAAGTGAAGTGTTATATTTAAATAAAGATGAGAACTCATCATTAATTATTTGTATATGAAAAATACATATAATATTAATAATGAAATACTCTAATATAAATTTATTTTAATTTTAAATATTTTAAGCATAAAAAAAAATTGTGTTTTAAATTTGTTTTAATTTCTTTAAGTATTTAATAAATTTAAGGTTAAGATGTATTTCTGATAATTTTGATGTAAAATTATAGTTTTGTAATAATGTATTTATTATAATTCTTATGGTATTATATTTTACGTTATTTTTATATAATAAAGATAAAAAATAAATATTTATTGATTAATTATTCTTAATCGTGGTCTAATTTCTTATAGCGATAACCCTTTGATGCCCTACGATTATAGTAAAGACATATATAAAAAAAATTTCTCTAATTAATCTATGCAATTGCATTACCAAGCAACCAACTTTATATTGCATCTATTAGGTTCAAAGCCTATTGTAAGAGGATATCTAATTTACTTACAACAAAGTTCACATGGGTTTTGAAAGGATTATCTATTTTTGTGTTCCTATTTCCATTATGATTTCCTCGCTAAAAGATAAGAGAAAGGAAAATGATCGAGGAAGCAAGAACCTCCCATGACACCCTATTATCGTTAGTTCAATGAGAGAGGACAATTTGACTAGTCCCGTACAATTATTTCTCAAAGGGAAACTACATAAGGTTGTTCCTACAATTTTGTAGCGTTCACATTTTACCTTTATGCCATGGGTGGAGGGATACCATGTTTATTTGGCATATGCCACATTCTTATTAGCTAGACCCTATCTCAACATGGTCACACAATCCTACATGGATGTCATTTAGCTAGCAACAAATCCTTTTCTACATCCTACATGGATGTCATTTAGCTAGCAACAAATCCTTTTCTACATCCTACATTCTCACACATAAACCTATATGATCTATTATTTCATGTGTTATAGTGGTTTGATTCCATGTTGAGCCCCACTCATTATTTGGAGCCTTCAAGTCCACATGTTATTTTCTTATCTTTTCTCATTCCTAGTCCCTTAGGGGTTCCAATGGGGACCACCCATTAGGGCCAGGTTGATCAGGAGAGAAGGATTCAAAAGGTGGTGTCACATACCTTATCATTATGATACTCTAGTGGGGACCACCCTAGGGATCAAAGCCTTGAAATACATTTACATCTAGTAGGGAAGATGCTCAATGCTTTAATCCTCTACTGGGGATGACCCTTATAAATTGGGACAAGGATGTTATGTTGTTTCCACATGTGCTCTAATCCAATCCCCCAATGCTTTGACGAGAACCACCCGTGGATACCAAAACCATGAGTTATATCACATCCTCTTGCAATATCCTTTGGTGGTCCCATTCTTCGATGGAGGCCACCCTCGAAGATCAGGAAACTCAAGCTTCTCAACACGTAACCAAGAGGAAGTAAGTATCCTCTAGTACTCTAATCCTTTTGTCATTAGAACCTCTTTCTTCCTCTCATCACCTATCCTAGAAGATGAATACCTTTGATGTTATTGTCCTCCAGTGAAGGCCACCATACATTACTAGATATACATCATTAACTTGGAAGGGGGATGCACCTAAAGTTCTTAAAATGGTGTAAACTCACGAGAAGGTTAAGGTTAGTGCCCCAAAGGGAATCAAACTTGGAATCAAACTTATGACTTGTTGGAACTTGCAACCATGCCTTGACATTGCATTGTCACATACGATTAAAACTCCCTAGGTATAATTTACTTGACACTCATTTTTTTTCTACTCAAACTGTACTGTAAGGGAATAAGTGCATTCAAGTTGTCATAAGTCTTCTTTAAAGATTTATTGATATGATAAAGTCTTTCTACTCAATCTGTAATGTAAGGGAGTAAGTGCATTCAAACTGTCATAAATCTTCTTTAAAGATTTATTGATATGATAAAGTCAAGGATGATAATCCCTACTCTAGACTCCATACAACTTTTAGTTTTGCGAGGTTATCCAAACACTCGAAGCAACAACGATCAACAAGAAACACAATGAAATTTATTTAACTTAGAGATAATGTTAACTGAGCATACTAATTGAAGGTCATATACAAATAGGTCTAGTGACTTTGTATATTCTAACAATAGTTAATCTCCTCTTTCTTAATTCATTATCTCCTCTCACCTTTTTTTGAAATCCCTTCTATCTTTAAGATTCAAATATTTATAGCAATCCCATGCTGCTTGAGCCTTCCTATAAAGGTAGGCCATTGATGCCATGGAGTGAGTTGGTCTTGTAGGGTTAGATTATTAACCTTCATGGTTGTGATAGGGAATAATCCCCCACTGATTAGGGTCAAATCAATGGCAGGACCAACAGAAGATAAACTACTCAACTTTCCAGGTTTAGTTATTATGTTAAAGATACAAGAAAGTGACAGGGAAGAATACATGTGGTTAGTTGGCAAGCCCCTTTTGTTGTATTCTATGATTGGTCATGAGAGAGTTCTGAATGCCTCAATGTTCCCAAATTTCTCCAAAGGTCTATGCACAAGAAATGAACAACCTTCCTCAAACCATTTAAAACATAAAGTATAAATGACAATAAAATGAGAAAACTTGTAACTAACTGATATTAATTAATATTAGAAAATTATTTTCTCTTCCAAATCATGTAATCGTTAATTAAATAGATAATAACATAACTTTTTTTTAGTAGGGGGGGGGGGCGAGGGGAGAGAGATATTCATATATTTACCAAATGTAAAACATCAATTACAAAGAAATACATGATTTGTTGTCGATAACCTTGTCACTAGAATCCAGGTTCTTCTAACCTGGATCACTTAAAGAATACAACTCCACCTTGGACTTCTTGCCATGCAAAAATGGGAATATATCAAATATTTAGGCCCCAACTCCAAATTTCAAAACCAAGAGGATCCTAGATAAGGGGAAAAGGTCATAAAAACCTAAGGAATATATCCTATAAGTGCTCCAGCATAATAATGCTTGAATGGTTGGTTTCCCCTTCTCCAACATATGAACCTTATGTATACTCTTAGAAGTTAGTTAAATTCATTGGCTGTTACACATTATTTTCGTCATCCCTATGATCGTTAATGATGTAAACCTATCTGTTGCCTTCAGAGGGGTCAGTGGCCTGAGTTCCTAGAGAGAGAAGGGAGAAGAAGTTCTCCTGAGAAAAGAAGTTGCTTTTTCCTATGTAAAAACCTTATAAAAAGGGAAGTTCGCAGGTTGCTATATAGGCAGGGTGCGAGAATGACCAATTCTCGCAGGTTGCACTATAGCTAGAGTGCGAACAGTTCACAAGTTGCACTATAGCTAGGGTGCGAGAATTCCAGCACGTGGGAAAAATGAGCGTTTTCTAGAATCTTCTAGAAGGAGAAGCTTCTATGGTGAGGTGGCATCCGAATGGTTTGGATCTTACTCGCTTTCATGATTTAGTGGGATCATCCTAACCTCCTCACCTTATCTTCTTCAACTTATAAAAGGAGAGGAGTTCTCATGGAGAAAGTTAGCTTGAGCTTGGGTGAGCTTTTGTTGGTTATTGAGCTTGTTAGCTTTGGCTTGATTAGAGTGGCTTTGAGATGTGCTTTGTCAAGATAGATTGTGAGTAGCCATCAGATCTATGGTTTCAGAATCCTTGGAGAAAGAAGTGTGTGGGGAACAAAGGACAGTTGGAAGGGACCTTATGACATCAAGGCCATGGTTGTAATCTCTCTTTAACATTTAATATGATACATTAATATGTTTCTTTCCCATAAAGTTAGATCTACTTTATTGCATAATTCCTTGATCATATGCATAGATTAGCTATTGAATATATTATTTGCTTTCACTTTGGTTGGCTTGTGCTGTTTTGATCTTGACTGCACGAGAGCGCTGGAGCGAAGCTGGAGCAACAAAGATTAAGGAAGCGATTACAAGGTATGTCTCTTATTCTCACTTCCAATTTAATTCAATAGTTAGATCTAGGGAAAGCGGTATATTCTGTCTTGCTTTGTTCTAGATCCAGGTGGATCTAGGGAGATCGATTTGTGCCCGCACTTACAAATTTATCCAATAACATTGGCACTTAAAATTAAGGTTGTACATATGTATGAAACCTATATTTTCCACTTAGGATCGCGCATTTAATGCACATTTATATTTTTTTACAGCTTCGAAAATGAATATGTGCCTTGCATAAAGGGAAAACACATACAATATGTGTGTTTTTTTAAGGAAGAGTGCTTATAGCTAGAGAGTCATTTAAAAGGTGATTTGAGTGGAGCAAGGATACTGGACTAGATATAACTTGGCCCAAGAAGTCAATAATGGTTAGTGATGACCAAATAATTCCATAACATATGCCCCCTAATGTATGAGGTTACAAGGGAATCTGATGGCTAAAATACATTTTAAAATTGCAGAGGAATCAAATAAGTGGAACTAGGTGGAGTTTGATGAACTCAAGATCATAAAAGTACCTACAAACAAAACTAAAGTATATTCATATTACTCTTTTCCCGAAAGGTAGGAATATCCATGCTCAGGTGGAAAGAAAAGCATGGCCATCAAATCAAGTACATTGTGGATCCATGTCAAATACATATCATAGCCACGAAAAAATACATAGTGGACCTATGTCTCGGTGTACATTAGGAGAACAACTGGAACTAAGTGGAAGTACAAATTAATTCTCTATAAAGATACAAATTTCATATAGGTAGATAGTATAATGTGCACAACTTGGTCAATGACAAAAATATGAGATGCTACTACTACCCAAGGCATTCAATCCAAATTCGCCAAGTGTACAAATCTACACCATGTGAATAAATGATCTGATGTAAAAAATAAGAGAAACCATTTGATTACCAGTCATTGATGTATATCATTATCAAATGGGAGACCACTCACTAACAATGAACGTGGGTGTCAAGGTACATAGTATATTCTATCAAGTGTGAATAGATGTATGGCGTCGAACACTTGTAGAATATATCAATTGGGGGACATTGATGTATTCCCACTTTTAATAGCAAGGGAACCTTCCAGTGGTTACTATAAGCCCCAATGTAGTATAAAAGTATCTATATCTCATTCCCGAAGGAAATGAGTATGTCTCGATAGAAGGAGATCCATTGTAAGGAGAGAATTAAGGCATCCCCCATCAACCAACATGATCGGGTATCAAGCACATGATATGATTTGAAGATCTTGGAAAAAAAATTGAATGAACACACTAGTGAGTACATATTTTCCATGCACCAAGCACAAGTAGCACATGAAAAAGGCCCTTTCAACAACAACCGATAATGAAAGTTTATGATAGAGGCAACAAATTCCACCAATGATGAAAATGGAAACTGAGGTACAACACAAATCCCACTATGTGAATAAATATCTTGTCATGGAACGCAAGGGAGACCACTCAATCAACAACCAACAATGCAATGTCATAGGCTGAGCAAAAGTTGGCATACCAATGATGAAAGTAAGTCCAACGGTGCTACAATCTTTAAGTCTATCACCTAGAGAAATGTATCATAGTCAATAAGAGAAGACTCGCTAGTGAGAAGAAAATTGTGAGTCCTCCCACACTAGCATGATAAAACATTAGTTATGTTGATGAAACTAAAAAAAAACTTGATAACAGAGAAGGCCAACATGAATAGTAAATAAATATGAGGAATGGTCGACATAGGATTAAAGACATCCCTTGAACATAAGCACGACGCAAAGGTGTCTTGGGAATCAATTGATGCCAAAAGGGACCAATGATATGAATCCACAATGTAGGAAGCATTGGCAGATTCTCCATAATGATTGGAAGAGTAACCAGTAATAAAATCAAGAATCATGGTTCAACTCCTAAGGAAATACTAAGACTCAATTTGTGAAGGATAGACATGGCACATGAGCTATGTTCAAAGGCGACATAACTGGACTACTGCAACATAAACAATGATTATAGAGATCTTGATTTTTTCCCTACTTTCTCTTTTTATATATCTTTGATTTTTTTTGTCTTTTTCATATTATAAATCCTAAAAATGAATAAAAGAATGCTAAAATACAATGGAGGAAACAAGTGTCACAAGGCATGCAACTACATTCCAAGCACATGAAACATACCTACATAAAAAATGCAAGAAAGAAATGTGCAAGATGTGTACACTCATAAGCACCCTTCCTCCAGAGAAAAGGTTTCAAAATGCAGAAGCAATGGATGCAAATGCAAGCATCAAAATAATGCAAAAGTGGTAATCCAAGGATAACAAACTGCAAAGGGCATTATGTTGAAAGCGCAAGTAGCTATATGCAATGTAAAATGCAAATCAAAAATGAAAAATGGTAGCCCAATAAGGAATAGTAAAAAAAAAGTGAAGAGAGATCATGTGACTTCAAACATGGTGTCATGGTAGAGCTAAGAGGGATACCAAGCTTATGAGAAAACTCATCATGGGCACCAAAAGTCAAGAAAGGTGCTAACTAGGGTGACCCATAGTAGGTAGGCTTGACCATTCAAAGTTACAACACAATAATGAAAGAGATGGTTGAATGTCACAACTTAATGGAGTGAATCCTAAGGGAAAAATGAAGTATAAATTGATAATGCATAATGCAAGGTGATGGTACCTATACCTAGATGCCAATTTCAATCCATTTACCTTTAGTTTTGGAAGAAATGATTTGATGTTTAGATATCAAATAGTGTGTACTCAAATATCCCCTCTACCTAAAAGAGTAAAAAAATGGTATTGCAACATGATGTTAATCCCAAAACTCCAAAATCCATATCAAACAAGAGAAGAAACAATAAGAAGTATAAAAAGAGGGTAAAAGTTTTCAAGAAATAGTGCAAAAATGGTTCATTTTACCATTCTAACTTGGAAATTTTCACCACAAACCTTTGAAAGCCATTTTACCCTGAATTTTCAAGATTGGATATTGGAAAATATGACTAGTGAAATTCAAATATGTTAGCACCGATTTATTTATTTTCTCTTTATTTTTCCTTTCATCGATTAATTTTCCATTTTTTTTGGATTTTTGGTTGATGGGGGACCCTATAAACCCATGGATATGCACATACATACTTCTCATAACCATGAGGCATCTATGGAAAACCCTATACTCACATGTCCTTAAGATAAAGTGTGTATATATTCCCTTATTCTCAAAGGAAAGAGTGTATGCCCCTCAACAAGTTCAAAAGACAACGATTTAACTTAGAAATTTTCACTTGTTTTTTAAGCAAGTACACGATGGCGATAATATGGAGAGAAAGAGAGACTGGAGAAGTAGAAAATATTACTAAACATGATTCCAAAGCCATAAATCCATAGATAGACTCGGAGATTGTGATCTCCTAAAAATATTTAGGTGTCCAAGCATGCAAGTGCAAAAACTTTTGCTTCAAACACTTGTCAATTATTGGGAATCAAAACAAGATGCATTTGTGATTGGCAATAAATTTCTAACAAGTGAAGTAGACGATATACAGTTACTTATAGGGATTTATTGGTGAGGGGAACCAATAAAACTTAAGGGAGGTGGTCGAGGAGGTGGGACATTCATTATCCAACTAAACATGTACTATTCAATAGGGACCCAAAAAGTAGGAACCCAAATCTTGTAGAAAACCACAATCTGCAAATTATTCTCTTGACCATTGCACGGGTATTGGATTTTTCAACTTTACATCAAGATTTTGGGGCCCATATGTACTATGGAGTAGAGTGTTTGAGGCCCACTATGTATGACTGGGCCACCAATCTTCTTGTGAACGTGAAGACTCAACTTAGTGACTACAAATTGGGAAAGAATAAGAACATTGGTGGGTATCGGAGCATATTGTTCTCTTTCTTTTTGGAGAGGTTCCTAGAGACAAGCCCACGAGTCACACTTACACCACCAAGAACTAGAGAGCCTAGGATGACTTGATGGTATGACTTGATGTATATGCTAGGAGGTGGAAGGGTCAACAATGCCTACAAAAATGAGTTTTTTGATTGGTGGTCTCATCAATTGATAACTATTGATGACTACATGTATGTCGGGATAGAATTTCACTGTGATCTCGAATTAAAATATCCTGAATTATGTTTTTGTATTTTATAATATGTCATTTTTATCTTTAAGAGGTAGAGGCAAGGACCAACCTAAGGGAGAGAAAAAGAGAGTACTTCAATATTTTCAGAGGAATCTCGAGGGGTTACCCAAAGAGTACCAATGGAAAATATCGAGGACCTACCAGAGCGAGTTCAGAGGTAGGTGGTAGGAGTACACATTTTTGGCTTTGACTCTTCTGAGGAGTGGAAAATGCCATTGTATGCTACCATGAGATACATGACAAGCTTGTTCCTAAGGCTTAGCTTTTGTATATTTTAGATTTTGTATTGATGTACCTATATCATATCATCAAGGGATAGCAAGCCCAATTTTTTACATGACTTACACATTTTGGACATGATTATTATTTATTTATATATTGGTTATCTTCCATTCTACTTCTTGTACAATGGTTTGGTGTGATTTCCTTTCAATACCAATATAAATGCATGTTGTATTTTAATGCAACAAATGCCATTCTAACATATAATTAGCTAATGTGTTATTTAAAACAATAAATCTTCTTGGGATGTGAATGTATGTAACAAATTTGAAAGAGTGTTCAAGAAGTCTCACTCACAAATACTTCCTTAGCATCGCAAGACTGCAGACACAATATATGTTATTCAACTATGACACTACCAATTGTGAATCTAGGTGAACTACTATACATCAAATTCCACAAGAAATGGCTTCCAATAGAAATTTGATAACTATACTATATTCAATGATGTTATTGGGTACATGACCAAGATAGACCCCTCCCGAGCTCGTAAGTTGGATCATGGGAGAACAAATCACCCAAGATACGAAAGAGATGTTCCAAATGTGATGACTAGCACCATATAAAAATCCCAAAAATCTAGGTGTGTTCAATGACATATGCCAATCAAGTACAAAGCATGGTAAGCAAGGACCGAGATACCAAGAAAAATATAAAATAAAAATGAAGCAGAAAAAATACTTATATACAACATGTACAATGGTATTTCCAAGGAATTATTTCCTAAGCATAGTACCTCTTTAAATAGAATCTATTTTCGGGCTCATTTAAAACATTCCCTTCTATGTTGATTTTACTAGAGATATCAATTGGTATTATTTTTCAAATATTGACTAAATTTCCCTTTGAATACACATCACGTGTCAAAAGGGGACTTTCATACCAATCAAAATATCCATGAATGATAACACCCTTTTCTCCAACCTCCATAGAGTTTACATCAAGAAGGAAATATGATCGATTGATCCAAAAAGGATCTAGAGAAGACTAAGGACAACTCAGAACTCGTAGAAGCAATTCGGGAAGCTCAGAATGGCCTCAACAGATAGAGAAAGGGAAAAAATTCAAAGTACTCCAAACTCAGTGAAAGTTGCATCATCATGAAGAGCGCGTCGCAAGATTTCCAACGATGCAAATGACTCGTCAAATAGAGTTACGGATCAAAAGATATTCGTGGTAAAAGTTTGGTCAACCTAGCCTAGTTAGTAGGGGATGAGTCAACATCCGCACTGCTAATGTCAACATCAGTACAGATGAAATCAACATCTGTACAATGTACGTGGCACACGCAGGAGGTGACACATGTCATGTTGATGTCAACATGATGTCAGCATGGTGACGTGGAAGCACCAGAGGCTGCCATGTGTCCCTCATTTTTTGTTTTTCGGGTCGATCCGTGGACCAATGAAAAAGAACCACATGGAAATATGCACAACCATGTGGCAGATCGTATGGTGACATGGCAGGCTGATATGGCAGTTGAGGTGGAAGACCGTACACTGATGTGGCAGGTGACTGCACAGGTGGTTGGTGTGGCCCAATGGTTGGCTGCCATGTGGCCTAGTCATGGGCTACCACGTGGCAGTGGTAAAATGCCCAATGACGGCCCGAGAATGAAATTCCAAAAAAAAAAATGGCGGGTACGCCAAATCTGGCAGAACTCCGCCAGATCTAGCGACCCAATGGTCAAATCTAAACCACCGTTTAAAGTTGGCGGAACCACCACATATTA
>JASDQU010109521.1:0-41395 GCA_032191745.1 Picea mariana | reverse complement strand
CCCCCTCTGCGGGGTCCGGGGGGGATATCCCCCCGGCTGGGAGGTCTGGGGGCAAGTGGGTCCCCAGCGGGGGTTCGGGGGCGAAGCCCCCGAAGGAAAAATTGCCTTGTAAATGTATATTGTAATTTCATTGTAAATCTGGACCGTTCATTATAAGGTCACAGATATAATGGTAGAGATTATGTTAGGGTTTTTTGCCCTAGAAGGAAACCCTCTTTTATGAGGGAAATGTATTGCGGCTATGGTTGATGGCGAATATTGTATTCTGATATAGGAGACTATGAGAGAAAGAAGAGGAATTTACAGTGGGTTTGCTGTAGGTTGTATCCCTTCATATGATGGATAATAATAAAGGAAGGACCTAGCAATTTCTCTAGTGGACGTAGCCCACACTGGGTGAACCACGTAAATCTATGTCTCTATTGTATTGTGTATCTTCTATGTTTTGTTTCCACATTTGTTTTATTTTATTGCTCCACGGTCCTATTTTTCTAACAAAAATTAATCGAGAGATGTCCCACCTAACCCTTGAGCAAGCTCAGGAATTTGGGGTAGGGGGTTGGCTAGTGGTTGAACAACATCTTTTGGATCTTGTTCCTGGAACCTGGATTTGATTTCCTTGAGCTGGAGTTGTATCTCATCTAATTTTAGAATGATTTTATCATGAGTGTGGTCCCTGTCCTGTAAAATGTTTCCCACAAACCTATTGATGTGCCTATACAAGTCCACGGTCTTCCAATATTTAGTGTCTCTCGCTCTAGAAATGCCAACTTACAGTACCCAACTTCCAATTTCTGTGTTAATTTCCCAGTCTAGATTAGATTCCTTTCCAGGTATATTTCATCTTTGAAGTTCGTCATTTCCTCGTATAAATGAGGTGGATTTATCTCTCAAAACTCCTCGACCACAACACGTGCATCTAGTTTCACCCGTATGCATGGAGGTTCTGGGATTTGATTGTGATAATTGGAAGGGTTAGCCTAGTTTAGACGCCCTCGACAGTAGCCATGATGGTAACCCTGAATGGGCACCATTTCCAAATCCAAGTTTACAGAGATAGATTGAAAGAAGGTCAGGGCCACTAGAAGGTATAGGGGATGGCACATGTCTGAAATAGAGTGTTCACAATGGGGGAGTTGGTTCCCTTCCTTTATCATGTGGAGAGTCTCTAGTGGTCGGAGAACAACATTGATAAGGATAATGTCGTGAGCATGAGTTGTCCTTCCATAATCATGGGGCTGCAATCCCTCCTAAGTGACCCTCTCTCTGGTATCATCCAAACTAAGAATGGTTGAGACCATGATGGTGTTGAAGAGATAGTTAATGAATGAGTTCATACCTACCATAATGAAGTATGAAAGGTCGCATTCATCACCCCTATCCAGAGCATCATTCACCTACTATTGATTCATTGTGTCATTACCTTGAACCTCCACCTGTCGAATCAACATGATGGACACGTGCTCGAGAGGTTTTTAATATGAGGTGTTTTACATGCCTGTCACCCGATATGGGGAGATAAACCTAATTACTTTGAATGTAATAAATTTCTTCTTTTTTATTAAAATAATATGCTAGATAACTTGGGTCAATAAATCCATTCATTTTTATTAAAATAATGTATTAGATAAAGAGTTTAAAAATAAAAGCTAACAATTTTCACTAACCTTTATTTAAATCAATTTAATTTATTAAACATGTGTTAAATATTTTTTATAACTTAGAAAAATCAATTTTAAAACATCAAACACATTTATTCATATATTAAAGCTCTACATCTTACCAAACTTGGACTGCTTGTATCATTTATCCCAACCAAACATTCAACACACTTCAAAAACTCTAACACAAAAAAACACCCACATATTTATCAATATAATCAACACACAGTAAAAAAAAACCTCTTTAGCATAAATAAAATGTTTATCAAATATAACCAACAAACTTATAAGACTCACATAGTTGTGAAATATGACCAAAACCACAAGATAATGAGCTTTTAAATTAACAACAGTGTCCAACACAAGCAAGTTGATCTAGATAAACCATGTACAATTCCATGTGTATTTGCAAGGCTCGATTCAATTCATAAGTTTAATGTCAACATCACCTTGGCATGTATTTCAATAAGAAACATAAGATCCCATTGTTCATCATCTATCTAAGTTTTTTATAATTTTAATGGAAAGTAATTTTTTATGTTCCACATTTATTTACCACCATCAAATAAGTCTTGAAATCCTAAATACATCCTGGGCATCAAATTCCATTCTGCTTTATGGGATCATCGAGGGTGTAATCCATATAAACCACATTGCTTGTGTTGGGTGGCAAAACTTAATGTTGATAGGACAACTAGTAATCATTGACATCGAGTGTGGTAAACTATCCATGCAAGCAAAGTGTCATTATGTTTGGTGCATATCGATAGATATCTACATGAACTGTCATCGACTTTGATCTCCACAAAACAATCACCCCTAATTCACATAATAACCCAATATTAAGAATGACATCCCAACACAAGGATAAGTTTCCTACTATGTCATTTGCATTTTTCAAGACTAAGGTTCCCTACCATATTTAAGGGTGGATTGTTAATTTATGTGTACCCAACATGGACTACCATTTTGAAATTCAATGCCAAAGCATGATAATCAACCTTAAAAGTATTACTCTAGTAATTGAATGATAGATGAGATTCAAGGTTAAATGATGAAAATAAGCAATTGTAAAAGTATTAATCCATGGTAAATTGGTAAATTTAATTTATTACTTGTAACCATTATAAAGTTCAAATGTTTTTTTCCTATGTTTAAATGTAGATGTGAAATTCGTACCCCTCAAAATAATTTTATAAAAAAACTTGCTAATAATAAGAATTATTTTCATGATTTAATATGCATGATGTTATCACTATATTAAATTGAAGGAATAATTATTTTGTTAGATTCCACAATAATAATTTTAATTTTATCAAAATTAATGAAAAATTTAGCAAAAATATTTTAAATGAAATTCTAAAATATAATTTAATCCAAAAAATCAATTTAAATAATAATCAAATTGAGCAATCATTCATTGAATCATTTTATCAAGTTTGTAAATGTTTAATCAACATATGGTATCTTCTTTCACAACAAATAATTCACATTGAACAATGGTTAAACATTATATAATGACATTAAGTGATAACCATAGAAAAATGACATTAAATTATTATAACTAGAGTTAAACATTATATGGAATCTCAAATTTAAATGCAGTGCATCTCAAATGTGATTTAAAAATAGAGAAATTATTAATGATCTTGATCATTAACATACATAATACATTCCCCCGAATTGGTTGACAAGGGAAGAAAAACATAGATCATACCATTTGCAAAGGAAACGAGTGATGGACCACCCACTAGATAGATGACTAGCATGTAGTTCCCAGACAAAAAAAAGATGAAAGAGAAGTAGAGAAGGATATGGTGTGAAGGGACGAAGGTTCACCCATCCAGTAGGAAGAAATTCAAGGTTCCTGAATCAAGTGTCATCCATGGTATTCCTAATAATATGGGATTTATCATGAATTCTATTGGAAGCTTCAAGTCATTAAGGCATAGACTCATGGCATTGAGTGGGAATATAGGAGGCACCAAATCCCAGTCTTTCATTGCTTGGATATATAGGTATGTATCAGTAAGCCTTGCTTGATTTTGTTAGGAATTATACAAGTTGTGAGGGTTCTCTCAGGAGGCCTCATGAACCACTATGTTATCAACACCAGGGATTTACCCACGATATTCTCCTACCCTCCTAGGTATGTGGAGTAGGGTTATCACACTTGAAGATACTTATCTCTCAACATATATATGTGAGACTAGTCTATGCTAGGAAAAGTACCAAGTCAAACTTTCCAGCCTCATTTCTATTTATATAAGGTGTCAAGGGGAAATCCCTTCGATCGTCTTTCACCATGTCTGATAGGTGATACAAAGGGAAAGAACTTATAAATGATGGATACTCAAGCATACCTACCAAAAGAGGTCATCTAAGGCAATACAATAAAGTACCAAGAAAGCTTACCAAAGCAGAAAAAGAAGCTAGGGAAGCTACCTTGAGATACTACAAGAAGTTCCATACTAGCATTAAAGAAGAGGTCAAAGAAATGGAACAAGGGGTTAGGGAAAAAGGGAAAACACCTCTTCTAAAGACATAGATGATGAAATCATGACTTTTATCCTAAACATATGGTTTTCTCAAAGTCAAGACGCCAAATACTCCAAGCAAATAGACTTCTATTGGCAAATAAAATAGATAATGGCTCAATTGGCGGAGTAACGGAGTTTTAGGCACATCAAAGCCTTAGATATCCAATGAAAGAAATAGGAGTTCAACAAGTCCTAGAAAAATTGGCATTCCTAGATAAGAAATACAAATCCCTAATCAAACACCTTTCGAACATGCAAAAACTTGGGCAATCTCAACAACAAGAAAACAACTTTCCAGAGATAGAGATGCCAATAGACTTGTTGATCTACATTCGTTGATCAATGTTAGTACATAAATATCCATCTATAGTCATTTTGCCTTATCTTTCTTCGCTCCTCATATTTTCTTCACTTAGTCATTTTCCTCTTTCAAATGCAGGTTTTGGAGCATGCTACCACAAATCCCTAGGTCCGTAGACCTGGAAGCCTGTGTAACTTTACTTAGTCAAATTTCTTTTCTTACAATCCCAACACTTAGTTATTTTTATGCGTTGTGGGAGTCTCGTTGTGGGAAAACAACTCATTCTTGTCCTAGAAATCCCCATGTCATGTGTCACGTAGTTGTTCAACACTCAAAATGACCCTTCTATCTTTGTGCCCTCCAAATCGCACCCTTTTTCCATACTTAGTCGTTTCTTTGAATGTGGATGCAAGACACCCATATTTTCCACTTACTTTTTTCCCTCAGGTCAGTGTCTTTCAATCTTGCATTATACAAAATGACCTATTCACTTTCACGATCCTCATAATGTCCTCTTCTCATACTTAGTCTATTTTCTCATTGTGGATGAGGGAGTCATCCCCTTTCACCTTTTTCATTTCCCATGTCTTGTGTCCTGCATCCCGCATTCACTATATTGCAATATCCATTCTCCTTTTTTGACTTCCCTACTTAACCATTTTCCATCTTCCATGACATCATATCACCATTTTTTGATCGCGTTTATTCCCCCCCCACCACATCAGTCACCACTTGTGTTAACATAACACCATTATTAAAGTGGTGAAGAATTTGTAAATCTTTGTAATAAATTCTAAATCTTACGATGCAAGTCGAAAACTTTGAAATAAGAGATATGGTGTTTAATAATTAAGGAAATATATGGTAAATTTAATAAATGATCAATATGCCATGTTGTAAAAAGGTTATATCGATAATAGCACCACCTATTGGTAAAAATAGAAAGCAGTGTAAATTATGTCAAGTAGGAGACAAGATTTGTATTGTGGAGATACACTAAACACTCTCGTACATGAATACCATGAGTTCCAGTTCTCACATGCTTACAAGTGGTAAAAGGCTCTCCCTCCATCCGAGAAGGAAACAAACTAGGTTTGGACCTCAGGCATAATATTGGATGGTTGTGTGCATGCGGTGACATATTTCAAAGAGTTAGTTCTTTGGTGTGTAGATAAATTTGATACATAAATAAGAACAATTCAATTTCATGGGAATAAACCCATCTCTTTGACTCCTTCAGTCTTCAAGAGAATGCTACAACTCCCAAAACCCACCATGCAGTTCAAAAATGAGGAAGCCAATGAATTAATTAAGAAACACAGAGGAGGAGCAGAGCTCATCAAGAAATATATGGTCAACCCAAAAGCTAACATGAATTCCATTAATATTGAGGAAAGTTCTTTAAAATAACCCTACAAAGAATTCCCCTGGATGTTTTCTTGTATAATTAGAATGGAGTCCATGACCTCTGTGTCAAAAAATGTTACTTATATTCTTCACTTTGTTGTGCATGAGGATTCCCTGATTAATTGGGGCTGGATTATTTCAAATGAAGTTTCATTTCAACTGAGTGGTTTGAAAAGAACCCAAAAATTCTACATGACTTCTTATTTGATATTTTCCATAGCCTACTACCACATCTTCAAAGAATTCTCAAGGGAAAGGAATGTTGACTTCAAGGTGGAACCAATATCTGTCTGGTATTCAGCCTTATGGAGACACAAGGCTCAATGCAATTTCTACCCAGTCCACAACAATTTTATTTTTTAATTTAAAAAATTAATCTGTGGTCCTAACACATCGAGACTGTCACTTGAGGCTGCCTCCTTTATCTTAGAGAAAGGAATTTTTGAGACCCTAAAGGATTTCAATGTTACAATATTATTCGGTTTCCGAGAGAAACCCTTTTTTCTCCCTTCCTATGTATCTAATCCACACTTTGTCATCAAAGTATGAAGAAAATACAAGTATTGGACACACTTATTTAATGAAAAAAGAAAGAAGCAGTTCGTTCCATTTCCCTGGACAATTGGAGAAGTTGTTGTAAAGAATATCTCTCATTTGGATGAATTTGCAAGACAATTTGACCAACTTGGCCTAAAAGAAGCTAAATTCATCGAGGGTTTCGACCCTAATGATCTATTTTTTGCACACATGTCTCGAATGGTATATTCTTCTTATTTCACTAAGTCTGAACAGTTTAAGGAAGGAGGAAGGGATAATCAAAATCTCCCCAAGACCGTAGTTGATGAAGCCATGAATGATATCGAAGAGTTAGATAACACTAATGAGTGTTACAGACAACAGGGCATAGAAGCAATAAAAAAAAACCCCAATTCACCTAGTGTTTCATAGATAAGTACCCATGCTAAAACAAAACTGAGAAGTAGAGGTTTGGAAACAAGGAAAACACCTACCGAAAACTCATATGATGGCGGTGGCAAAGACCCTACAAAGAGAAACCTGGAAAAATCCCATGTTGTGCATACTCCTACTAAAATAAAGAGAGAGACCCAAAAAATGAGATAGAAAATACCTTAGATTGAAGAAATTCCCTGAGCAATGGATGTAGATGAAGTTATCGAAAAACCCAACTGGTCAAAACAACAACTGCTAGAAACCCATAAAATTGTTGAAGATCTAGTTACCCAAAAACCAAAAAAATTTGAAGAAGAATCTGTAACACTTCACCACGTGGCCTACAATAAAAATTCCAAAAAATTGTTAATAGAGAAGGTTAACATGAAAAAAAAAGTGTCTGAAAAATGGAAATCAAAAATTGATTTCCATAGGGTTACGCCTTAAAAAAATTGTACAGTTTCATGAGGCAACTGGAAAAGCACTGAAAGAATCCATTTGTAATACTGAGAAAGAAAATTTAATTCTAAAAGAAAAAATAAAGGAATTAGAGACAACTCTAATTCTGAAACCATTGTTTGTTGAGCTCTTAACCACAATCCAACCAACACTTACCCTAGAGGGTGTCCTAGAAAGCAACAACAAATTGAAAGGTTCCTTCAATTTGTTGTTGGTCATGAGAAAATACGTTGGAGATGGAATTCAAAAGAGAATAGATTTAATCCATGAAATCTAGGAACTAGCGCAGAGCTCAACCAATTTTTCAACAAGGATTGTGCATTGTAGAGATTATATCTAAAAGGATATAAAGAATGATGAATGTTTTTACAAGGAGGTTGTGGGAATATTTACAAAAAAAATTTCAAGTTTAAGTGACACCCACAGAAGAGAATAGAACCTTCCCTCTAGTATCGTAATGAAGCAAATCAATGCATGATGGTTGAAAAGAATTAAAAATTTTAGAGAAATTTTGACTGAGTTGGACACTGTGGAAATCAAAAGAGGTGACTTTTTTCTAAAACTCATTGATATTACAAAAGAACTCGACGACCCAAATTTATTAATGGACACCATACTCATGTCTAAAGAGAAACTATTGGATCACTTTGAAGCATTAAAAGTTGCATGGGTGAGTGATTTTACTGACTCAATAAAATTCTCTGAAGATGAGGTTGAAAGGTGGTTGGTTCGATACATTAAAAATAATGATGATATCAAGGGCACGTTGCACCAACTAAGTATTGACTTAAGAGAAGTGGAGAATGAACTATTTGAGATAAAAACCAAGCACATAATACCATCTGCTCAAATAAGGGAGTGCATTGAAGAATGGTTGAGAAAATCTTTGGTTAAGATCATCAATATAGATCAACACGAAGTGGTTACAATGGTTTTTCCACCTCCATCACAACAATAACCACCTACAAAATATATCTCATCAATCAAGTAAAGGGTTGGAATATTTCCATCACAGTAAGTCAAGTAGCAACCTTATTCTTTCCCTTGTCATATTTCTTCTTTAGTGATTTGTCATTTCACCTTTTTTGTTTCCAGTAACCCGTGAAACCTAAGGATGGCTCTTGATTGTTTCTCTTTCTCTTCCAGGTCTCTCTTTCATTTCATGGTCCATGGGAGCCCCATCCCAGTCCTCTTTCAAGAAAAAACACAATCTTTTTATTTTTAACCCAAGACAATACTCTTTATTTATTTAAAGACATCTATTATTTTTGAGGTTCCTAGAGAATTAGTTCGGGACATGACATTAATAATCTCTCAAGAATTTGAATTTAAGCATGATAATTCATATGTGTGTTTATCAGAATCTTTATTGTTTTTAATGAAATGATCATTTAGAGTTCTATGTTATATGTGGTCCATACTTTCCTTTCCCTTTCACTGAATGTTGTGTTCTATTTTGATGAATGTTGTGATGGAAATGTCATCCTATTTTACTGCATACTCTTTTGGTTTGTAATCATGTAACATATTGTAAATATTTTCTTTCTACAAGATCCCTGGTCTTTTCTCAAGTATTCTTTGCATGTGAATATTTATTTCAAGAATAAGTATGGTCCTTTCTCATGCATTTTATTTGTTCTTCTATATTATTTGAAATACAGGAGTACCACCTATTTAAAAATGAAGGGGGATTTATTCTCGCGAGGTTGACTTCAAGAACGTAAGACATTCTTTTATATCAACAAGACTCCCAACCCGGTAATTATACATATTAATTCAAATATTGAAGATGAGGTATAGGTTTTGTGTTGTACACTCTTTAAACCTACAACCAATGTTCTTGAATATGGATTCCTACTTGCAACGTCATATTTTCTTTAACTTGCCGCCTTTACTTCCAAGAAGCTCCAAGTTCTAAGAAAAAGGACCCCAGTAGAACCCCTCCTCACTACTTTTACATACCTTTATACACAACCAAAGGGATCAAAAGGATAAAACCACTCCCACTAGATAAGAATTCAAACTGATTTGTATCTGGGTCAAATTAGTTCTCTTAACTACAAAATTGAATCTCCATAGTATTTACTGACATGGTCGAATGTCGATGTCAACATGGAGACTAACTTATCTTTCAATTTTTTAACCTTGATCTCTGAAATCAAATCTTCATATGGTGATCCCATCGAGCATCAGACCACTCATTCGTGGGAAGGGTTTTCCAAGGTGCCAAAGGGAATGCTTCGTGGACTCTACATTTAAGGTGAGCAATAACCATCCTACTTTGGGTGGTATATACACCATTAGACATATCCCGATGTATATACCATGGTGATCCGACTGTGTATATACGAGTCACCACAACATTGAATGTTGCGGAGTAGGTTGGTTATTGTTCGCCCTACATTGAACCCTGCGGGCATGATCACTTAGGATTTTGTAACGTCTGAGGTCCAAATCCCTTTCCTTCATCTAGTTATCAAAGGGTGGGACCTGTCAAGGCGTCGAGAAAATCGAAATGCATTCACGTCCTCTCTGTCGATACTCTTATCCCTTCTTTTAAAAATATGAATAATGAGGTTTTGAGTCCATGGTTTAGGGAAACCATGTTTCACTAGAAACTGAAGGCCTTCTAAATGTGAGGGATGGAGATATGTCTTCTAATTTTTAGCATTTTTTTTTATAGCCTTTGATGTCCTTAGCTTTCCTTTTAGTGAACCACTTAACCCCAAACTCTATCTCTTCTAAAGAAAAAACATTTTCCTTACAGTAAGAGTTCGAATTTTTTTCCTTGATGTTAGGAGATTCATAAAGCTTCATAAGGTATGAATTACAATCACATAAGTAAATCATATTGTTTTCTTTAGTTTTAAGAGTTCAGATTTGCCTTCATAATTTTAAAGATCTAATTTAGAGATGTAGAAAATCTTTTCTTGATCTCTGTATATATGATATGATATATTTTCCTTCGTTTAATTGGTGTTTTGTAACAATTCAACTTGCTAACTTTTAGGGACTCATCAAAATCTTCTTTGATGGATTTTCTAGCAATTTTATATTGCTTATCATATGAAGGGCTGACTAATATGTTTTCCTTTTTACACAAAAAATTGATAGACTTGTTTATACAAGTTGAGAGGGTGGTTACATAATCTATAATAGAGGTCTCCAACATTGTCATTACCTAATAAGAGGTTTAAATAATTTTTTAATCCTTTAGAAAAATAACAACATTTTTTTGTCAAAGTGTTAACCTCCATATTTGCTTGTGAAACTATAAGGTTAAGATCCAACAAATCCCATCATGTTGGTCCTAGTGTAGGTACATCCAAATATTCACGGTGATTAGAGCTTGTGAAACAAACCCATTGGTCACTTCACCTTAGCATCCATAATGACAAGGACAAAACTATACATTCCTGAAGGGATAAATAATTATTATTTATTATTCATGATATTTATTTAGTATATTATGATAGTAAATGTAATATACCCCGGGTGTATTATAAGTCTTCATCCCTTAAAAATGCTTTGTCCTCAAAGCAAAGGCAATCATAAAATTTTCCTCGTAGAATGAACAATATTTTGTAATTAGCATCAATTAGATAATTTTGAGGACACAAAGCGATATGATTTTCAAAGCCTCAAACAATATTGACGCATTGAAAAAGGATTAATCCATCATAACTCAATTATTTTCGTCCTTAATCCTTGATGGTTGATTGTTGCATAATTTTGTTTCTTTCAATTTCATGTATTATTGTTGTAACTTCTCCAATCTATAGTAGTTGTTGCACTTTCATAATATATTGTTGAATAATGATTTTGAGATGTCATATTCCTTGAATATTGATGAGTATTTCATCTTCTTCCTTGATAATTTTGATCCCGGTCTTCTTGTCTTCCTTGAAAACTTCCTAAGAAATGAGGGTGTCGATATGCCAGGTTTCACAAGTGATGGTTTTCTTTCATTCTACACACCCATTACATCTTTCTTCTTTCTAAACACAATGATATCCTCTATCATATTCTCTTGGTCTTTGATTACTCTATCATTGGAGATAATACCATCATATTTGGCATGTACACTCTCCAATTGGAGTTCAACTTCTTCAAGTATCTTTTGGTGACTTTCTTGAATCTTGTCTTCTTTCTCATTTTGAAGTTGCAATGTGATCTCATCTAACAAATTCTTACATCCTTCCTCAATTCTAGATTGCATCTCTGATTTTACCACATCACTATTTAGGAATTCTTCAACCTTCTTGCAAATTTCCTCTTCAAGGTTTTTGGATAATATCCTCTTCACTTTTTATGAAAATATTCATACCCATTCTTTGATTTAGACTCATGTAAATGCTTTCTAACCTTCTTAACATCATTAAGAAGTTCTCGATAATGTTTGTGTAGCGTTTTGATTTCTTCATCATTTTTTATCCATTCTTCCTTCAATTCATAATTTTCCAACTTTCCATTGCTATTATTTCCTTGCTTTAAGTTTTTAACCTCCTTAATGATATTTCTTTAAGGGATTTCACCTTATTCTTAAGCTCTTATTTTAATTCATCATTATCTTTCTGTAACTTGAATTTTTTTTATTTAACTTCATTGAATTCATCTTTAATTTTATGTATTGCTTCCATTTTTAAGTCCTTGATCCCTATTGATGTTGAAGGACTAGGGATTTTCCAACAACAACATCTCAACCTCTTGGTCAGCTAAACCAAAAAAAGGTGGGAATGATCACCCTATTTTATAGCCCAAAATTAAACATTATACCCTAACAACATAGAGTCTAAACATAAATATCTCTTTTTATGATTTTGTAATATATGATTTTTATGTGTTTTTAACTTTATATACTTTTTATTACCTTTTGCTTTATGAAAAGTCAAGAAAAGTTAATGATTAATTAAAGTAGAAGTGCTTTAAACAAAATTGATATAAAAAATGTAAACAAACTTGCTAATATTTAAAAAACCCAAAAATGTTAAATATGTTTCCATGAATATTTTTTTTGTTTTAATGTTAATGAAATGAAATAATTGTATTTTTTTGTTTTCTTTTAATTAATGTTATTAGCAAAAATATAATCTAGATTTTAAAAGATTGTATTTTTGTTTTCTTAGACTTTTAAATAGATAGAGAAATAAGAAAACTAAATAAAAAATTGAAAAATAGGTTGAATGTTTAAAGAAAGTAACATGTTAGTGTTTTTTTTTATAGTTTAGTGTTTTTTAACTAATATTACAATTAGATAAAAGAAAAACAAGCTAATAAAAGGAAAGCAAAAGATTGTATACATGAAAAATTATAAGTTCATGTGTTTTTGTAATTTTATATTTTTTTGAATATTGTATAAATGAAAATGAAGAAAAGTGAAGTTAAACAGTAAATGAGTAAATGAGAATAGAGAAGTTAAACAGTTAATAACACCAATCTTCAAATACTGTGTATTAATCTCGTAAGAAAATAACAATAGTGCGCTTTGGTATGCCCGTTCTGCAAATTTCAGACTTTGTAACTATATGCCTATTGTGCTTTGAAACTTCTTGAAATTTCATATTTTAAACTTCTCCCATCTCCATGACGAGAGCAAAGACTCTACTAACTTGTTTTCCTCTAGCAAATCTTATCGTACTTTAATAACAATGATCTCAACGTAGGGAATATATGCGAGGAAATAATATAAAGAACCTGGTTACACACTTCCGAGATTTGTTATAGAATAATTTGATTATCAAGATAAAACACATTTTGATTATCATCATCCTGCGAAACCAGGTCATTTCAAGCATTCAATTATCTTGATACACGTCTGTGAAATTAGTTTACCATGTCACTTAAAGTATTTATGTGGAAATTATCATGGCAAACATGATAATAATAATAATAATAATAATTTATTTTTAAGGTCACGAACAAGCCACACCAAATTGGTGTATGAATATCCCTTGTTTGTGGGACAAGGGACCCCCCTCCGCCTAACGATTTGACTAGTAAAGTCTACGAAGGTATACATACCCTACCCCCTCTGGATTTGAACTTGTGAACTCTTAAGAGGAAACACATGTTCTTAACCATTAGGCCCACTCAAGCTATATATCTTTGCTTTGACATGGGATAATGATAAATGAATAAGAGATATCTTGAAAAGTGAATAATGCAATATGTTTGGTAAAGCATGGAAATAATCTCAAAGCTTTCAACAATTTGTTCACCTTCATTTTTATTTATTTAAAATATTATGTAAATAAAGTGAAGCATTGATCCGAAAATGATTTTTTAAATGATTATGGTTAAGTTTATGCATGGGTTATTTTATCATTTAGGATTTAAAGAGAAGAAGAAGATGTTTAATGGAAGAATTATGCAGTCATTATAAAGAAATCAGAACATAAAATAGATTATAAGAACAACAAACCATAACGTCAAATATTGATAACGGAATTCAACACAAATTTGTCTACGTCTCCGGGCCTTTGTGTTTAGTGGGAGGCTTCTTATTAATCTTCAATGCTTAAAACATGTATCAAAATTACATCAATTTGGTCTCTAATAGACTCGGTTGTGTTCTGCTCTATCTCAAGAACCTGATGCAACAAATGGCACTGAAAAAGATGGAGTAGAACTCCCGGAAATGGCCTCCAAAACTCGCTTCCTCAACGGCTTCCTTGCATAAAAATGGATTGAACTTCACCAATTCTTCATCATTCTCCTGTTATGAACTTCTAAAACACTCAAAGATGTTTTGTTTATATAGAATTTGAGTTGGGGGTTGAAATCCCAACTTCCCCCCTCTTTTTGGGCTCTTTTTTTGCTCAGATCCCATTTTCTAAGAAAAAATCCACTAAAATCAGGCCCAAATTTGGCCAAATCTTCCAGATTTAGCACAGCTGGTGCACAGCCCCCAAATCCTGGGCTCCTGGTCATATGGTGTCCCATGTGACCAGGTGTTGTGCCCAACCCTTGAACTTTGGGCCCCGATTCATATGGCCCCCATGTGACCAGACCTTTAAAATTTGACCTAGCCCACATTGGGAAAATTCGGGCTACCACGTGGTGCCCTTTGATTGGGTCATGTGTCACCCCCTGATTGGCCCGAGCCACGTTATCTCACCACGTCATTCTGCCCAGTCAGCCACCACGTCAGCATCTGTACTACTACGTCAGCTAACTAAAACCTGCCACGTGTCATCATACAACCACATCATCGTACAGACTGCCACATCATCCTATAGACGACCACGTGTCAGTTCATACAGTCCACATCATCGCCACATCAACACCCAAAAATGTTGAATCCATCTGACATGTGTCATGCTTAGAGGTTGTCACGTGTCATGCTAACATCATCAATTGACTTTGACCTGTTGACTTTGACTTTTTACCTATTTTGGAAAAAATTTAGAACGTGATATATTCGTCATACGAACTCCATTTTCAAAAAAGAGTATACTGTCGGAATCAACATGATGAGCACTACGTGATGGCCCCAGTTTCGTCTGAATCCGAGAACTTTGAATTTTAAGCCATTATGGATCCATTTTGGATCATTTCTCCCCACTGAGACCTTTTGGTCCTCAAAAAGGATATTAACTAGACATCAAGTGCAGGATAGGCCTCCCCACTTGTCCTTTGTCTTTAAACTCTATCATGTGCACCTGTCACGTCAAAATCAATTGCAAAAAAACCATGATAATTGAACACATATTGTTAGCCATTTTCATTTGTTCACATCTTTTTGAACCCACTACCATCCATGTAGAAAACATTAGCAACGATAACCATATCATAAACATGACTGAAAATGAACCAACATGTTTTTTCTTCTCTACAAGCTTGCACGACAAAAACTCATCTTGAAGCAAAGTATGGCTAGATCTACATGCTACAACCATTTTACTTTCGTGCTTAATATCAACTGCTTCATTTGGTACAATTATAGGTGTATTGCTTACATAAGCTTCCTTCTTTAATTGTTCCATTGTAAAACGAGAATGATTCCCTTTGATATGATGAGCATGCACAACATATTTTGTCATTTCTTTAGTTAAGTGATATTGATTTTGTTCCCTGAAGAAGATTGCTTTGCGATCATATAAATAAGGGCTACCTAAGACCATTCCACATGCTTCTAGCGGTACCACATCACATATTATTTCATCCACAAACTTAGATGTAATTGCAAATTTTATGATACATTGCTTTGTTATGGGAAACTTATGATCTTTGCTTATCCAATTTAGTAAGTAGGGTTTGTGATGTAACTTAGTTTTTAATCCCAATTTCTTAACCACTTCTTCTGAAATTAAGTTAGCTTGAGATCCGCTATCTAACAAAGTGTCGATATTGGTATGTTTCATAATGACCCTTATATGAAACAATTTACTTCTAGAATCATAACCATCACCATTTTTACCTAACAAACCAACTATTGTGATTTTAGTCTCATCACCTGAATCTGACCCCAAGTCTGTTGGTTGTGTTGCTGCTGCAATTTTGTTCCTTCCCCTCTTTTCCTTGAACCACTTCGGTCTCTTCTCTGGGTGAAATTGCCAGCAATGCTCTTCATCGTGCCCTTATTTCTTGAAATGCTTACAAGAGAGCTTCTCTTCTTTCACTGTCGTTGAGTTTTCTTTCTTCCCATTCCCTTTGCTTTTGCCTTCCTTTTTTGAAGATGATTCCCCTGATACACCAACTCCATTTTTCCCTGCTTCAATATACATTGCTTGAACATAAACTTCATCAATATTAGTAGGTCCAAACATAAACACAATGTTACGAATATGTGTAGGAAAACCTCCTATATACTTCATAATAGTTTCTTGTGTATGTATTGGAATATCTAACATCAAATCCATCTTACGAAATTCATCTGTGTATTCTTGCATCGATTCTTTTTTTCTTAATTTAAGACTTTTCCATTCAATTAAAGCCTTCTCCTTATAACCCAAAGGATATAACTGTTTTCTAAGTGCAAAAATAAAAATCTTTCCATGATGGAAATACATTACCAATTTGTTGAGTACCATGTTGCAACTTACTCTGCCTCTAGATGAGTGTTGTGCTTGCAAGACGAAGCGATGCCAATTTAATATTGGTTGCCTCATCATTGATTTGTTGCACATTGAAACATATCTCCATCTGTCTGACCTAGTTATCAAGATTCTCAGCATTGGCTTCTCCATTATACATGGGCAACTCGAATTTCACATCAAGTTTAAGTAATGGCATGTCAGGCTTATGTTTATGGGAATGTTTTCTTGCAGAAGTAGGATTTGAACTTGTACTTGAAGAAGAAGAAGAAAAAGGAGGTGAAGGAGGAGGTTTTAGAGGGTCCTCTCCTTCTTCAATTTTGTCTTTCTTTGAATATTCCCCTTGAACAATTCTCTTCTGTTCCAAGTAATCATCATACAATACTTTTACCATCTCCGACATGGCAAAGAAAGTTTTTTGAAACTATCTTTCATTTTGAGAAAGTCCTTCTTTCAATGCCATCTTCTCACTTTGAGATGTCCTCTTTCTTGTTCCAATCTCAAGATCTCCTTCTACAAGCTCTCTTTCACCACAACTTAGCTTTTCCCTGGTAATCATGCATACTAAAAAACAACCAACTGTCAACCTACTCTGATACCACTTGATCTATAAATTATCTTTCAAATGACTATGGTTAAGTTTATGCATGAGTTATTTTACCATTTAGGATTTAAAGAGAATAAGAAGATCCTTAATGGAATAATTATGCAGCCATTATAAATAAATAATAATAGAAAACAGACTATAAGAGCAACAAACCATAACGCCAAATATTGATAACGAAGTTCGACACAAATTTGCCTACGTCTCTGGGCCTTTGTCTTTAGTGGGAGGCTTCTTATTAATCTTCAATGATTAAAACATGTATCAAAATTACATCAATTTGGTCTATGATACACTATTTTTTGTTCTTCTATGTCTCAGAAATCTGATGCAACAAACGACACTGAAAAAGATGGAGTAGAAATCCCATAAATGGCCTCCAAAGCTCGCTTCCTCAATGGCTTCCCTGCATAAAAATGGCTTGAACTTCACCAATTCTTCATCATTCTCCTATTTTGAACCTCTAAAACACTCAAACATGATTTGTTTATATATAATTTAAATTGGGGGTCAAAATCCCAACTTCCCCCCTCCTTTGGGTTCTTTTTGGGCTCAAATCCCATTTTCTAGGAAAAAATCCACTAAAATCAGGCCCAAATTTGGTAAAATCCACCAAATTTGGTTAAATCCACCAGATTAGCACAACTAGCGTGCATCCCTCATATCCTAGGCTCTTGGTCATATGGCACCCCATGTGGCCAGGTGGTGCGCATATCCCTTGAACTCCGGGCCCCGAGTCATATGGCCCCCATGTGACGAGGCCCTTAAAATTCGACCTAACCCACATTGGGAAAATTTGGGCTGCCACGTGGTGCCCTATGATTAGGCCACATGTCACCCCCTAATTGGCCTAAGCCACATCATTCTTCCCAGTCAGCCACCATGTCAACATTTGTACTACCACGTCAGCTAACCAAAACCTGCCATGTGTCATCCGTACATCCACGTCATTGTACAGACTGCCACATTTCAATCCGTACAGTCCATGTCATCACCACATCAGGACCCAAAAATGTCAAATCCATATGACATGTGTCATGCTCAAAGGCTACCATGTGTCATGCTGACATCATCAGTTGTACTGTTGACATCATCAGTTGACTTTGACCTGTTGACTTTGACTTTTTACCTATTTTGAAAAAACTTCATAATGCAATATATTTTCCATAAGAACTCCATTTTCGAAAAAGAATATACTGTCAAAATCAACATGACGAGCACTACGTGATGGCGATGGTTTCGTCCAAATGTGGAAACTTTGAATTTTAAGCCATTATGGATCAAGCATATGATCATAAAAGGTGAGGTGATGTATATAGGTATAAACATATTGTGTCGATGTGCCAATCATGAATACTAAATATAGAAGTGTTAATAAGATGAGGAATGGGAAAATAGGCCATTCTTGGTAATAGGTCAAAAGCCACAACAATTTTGTCAAGTATTAAGTTGACTTTAGTAAGAGTGCACACAAGTTTTTCGCAAGTGATTCAAAATGAGGGGGAGCCTGGCAACACTTTGTCAGCTAGAAAATGTTGACCAAATTGGTCATAAAAAATCCCTTCTATTGAAGTTTCTTTATCTACAATTTCAAATTTTTGAAGTTCTTCCACTAATACAACTTCATTAATATCAACACTAGGTTTTTCCACATAGATTGCATCAGTGTTAGTACATGTATCCATGGTTTTTGTTTTTTGTTGTGCCTTTCTTTCACTTTCAAATTCTTCATTTCTGCAAGTAGAGTTTCATTATGATTTCTCAAACAAGAAATTTCATCATCTTTGGACGATAGTTTTTCATCATCTTATAAACTTTAATGTTTCACCTTTTGTCAATATTTTTAGTTTTCATTCACAACTTTTAACATTACTCAAGTTACCAATATTTTCACCCTTTTTTCATTTTTACGTGAATTTTAATATACTGTATTAACCTTGTGACTTCTCACAATGTCTCAAACTTATCTTCTCCTCATGAAAAATTTTATCCACGTCAATTTTTTATTTTCTTTACATTCCTGATATGTTGTATAGATTTCCTTTATATTGTCAACTTATATGTATGAGTGATTGATATTTATGTTAGAAAAATAGGCGTGCTCATTTTCACCATAGACAATATAGATATATTATCACCCAACCATAGGCACAAAGGCCACCCCTGAGAACCTTAACCTTTACAGACAGAATAATTTTGGAAGCAAACCCTAGAACCAGTAGTCAACCAAGGTAGCGTACCTCTCTCTCAAGGCTAGTGTACCAAGCATAAATTCCAAACCATAACTAGGCATAAATTCCAACCATAACCAAAGACCAAATCACCACGGTTGCAGCTACAACTCTCTTCCAGTCATGTGCACTGCTCGTCCTTATGTAGTTGTGAGAGTGAGTGTGACAAATGAGCTCTAGAGCAATCTTATTTATAGTCCTCTAAGTGACCTAATTAGGTCGACTTCTCTTCTTGGAGACTAATAACTCAATTATAATTATTCTCTTAAGTTGACTTGTCTTCTAAGGTTATTATCCAACGTTTTAGGGTTTCTCTTGCTTCCCAGAATATTATAGTATCGTCAAAGGTTACACATAGAGGTTAATACCTCCCATAGCTACCATAATATCAACACTCCCTCCTAGATAGGGAGGTATTAAAGGCAATGGTATTGAGAAAAAACAAACCACTCAACCGATAGCATCATCATAGCCATACATGCTATCTTGTGATCAAATCATGAGCACATCATCACTAGCCAACTAGATAGTCTCCATGGAAATCAGAGAAATGCCATCCAATCGAACACAACTGTGTCTATCCATAGTAGTATACAACTACTATCCAGTGGTACACAACCACTCCTTGTAGAAAAATGCTACTAACCAGTGACACACAATCACTACTAGTGGATCACACCACTACGGTAGCATACATCTACTGTCCAAAGACATACAGTCTAAATAATCATATCATCTGATATCAACCTGCATAAATAATATCATGATACAAACTGAGTCATCTGGGCCATTCTTCCACTGACATCTGTGATATTTGGAAGAGCATCTTCCCTCAGAAAGTAAAAAATCATCCATGGACTATCTGGACTATTCTTCTCAAACATAGAAGAATAAATGTCCATGATTTTTTAGCCTGGACCATTCACCTAACTGGTCCATTCTTCTAGCACTAATCACAGTGAAACCTGGAGAGAATGAGTCTTCCCTAGGGAATGTATATCCCTGATTGTTGAACCTAGACCATTCACCTAACTAGGCCATTCCTCCATCACTAATCATAGTGCAACCTGGAGAGAATGAGTATGCCCTAGGGAATGATTTTCCATATAATTTCCTATGGAAATGGTTTTCTTGCACCAACCTCCTATAATAGACCATTCTTTGAAATTGCTTACAACTGTGAACTTCGAAAGAATGACTTCCCGGAGAGGTGGACCATTCTTCTTGAACACTACTCAGAGTGACTGCCAAGAAGAATGATTTTCCTAGAACATTCCCCCACACTGGACATAAGGGGAATCATTGTCTATGTTACATCAACAATCTATCGGACGATTTTCATTATGAAAATGATTGTCCGATATGGACCATTTTCCGAAGTGGAAAATGCATGTTTGTCAGAAATCTTGGGCCAATTTCCGGACTGAAAGGTGACTGCCCAACCTGGACCATTTTTCGAATTGGAAAATGATTGCTCATAAATAAATAACATATCAATGCTCCCTCCCAACCTAGGAGTAATCTCTTCATTTTCCAATAAGGAAGTCATCTCCACGAGTACCCGTTTGTCCCTTAAGTACACAAACTTTTCATCTTGGATAGAGGCTTTACCAAAATATCTGCTATCTGCTCATCTATGAAGATATACTGGAGAACCAATTCTCCCCTCTGGACTCTATCATGGAGAAAATAATACTCAATCTCAATGTGCTTCGACCTGTCATGGAACACCAGGTTCTCTAAAAGCTTCACACAACTCTGATTTTCACAATATATCACAATCGAATCCAACACCTGATCAAACAGTCCAGAAACCATCTTACGAAGCCACACTGCTTCCGTACAAGCATCAAAGTTGTAATATACTTTGATTCTGCAGTGCTCAGTGCAACAAACTTATGTTTCTTGCTATCCCATGGCATCGTGGAAAATCTCAAACTAAAACATATCCAAGTAGCACTTCTTCTGTCATTTTCACTCCATGCCCAATATGAATCGATAAATCCATGGAGTTTTATATCATAACTCAAGCGTCTCACAAAACAAATATCCGGCTGATTATTCTCCATATACATTAACGATCCAATCAATTGTCGATACAGAGACAAGTCTATTGGATTAGAGTCTCTCAACTTTTTCAGATCTGTCATCATGAGATTTTTCCATGGATTTGCAATCCATCATCCCGAACTTATGAAGAACCATTTCAATATACTTCCTCTATCATAGGAAGTTTTCACCATGCTTATGTTGTACATGAGAAGCTCTGCACCTGGTTGCTTGAATTCATACAAGGTCTTCTTCTATCTTCATACATGGGTCTCTTTCTATTATACCTCAAAGCCTTGAGGTTGTTCTACATATGCTTCTTCTTCAATTACTCTGTTGAGAAGAACAGTCTTTACATACATCTTATGTAAACTCCAACCCATGGATACTGTAGGATATATAATAGCTTAGTTAGAGGTATATCTGGTTACCAGAACATGCTATCATCATAGTCTCTCCCTCCTTCTGGGAGAACCCTCTAGTTCTGAATCTCTCCTTGTATCTATCAATGCTTCCATTCATAAGCCTTTTTCACAAGTTCTCACATACATTGTTCTTTATCACAGCTTCCTTCCATTCCTTCTATTTGACTGCTTCTCGTGGGTTCAAACCATGTTGGTAGTCTTATGATTCTCAGTATAATAATTGATTCAATTGGTTGTTTTGACTTTTATTTCTTTCTTGAAATCTTCATATTCTCCCTCATGTTTCTCTTCAATGTTGGAGTCCATGGAATCTTCTATAGATTATATTCCCTTCCTTTCTGAAGTTTCCAACTTCTTCTTTTCGTCATAGGAACATAAATGTAGATGGACAACCAAGGATATTCAATGCTTCTTTTCGAATAACATGGAAAGATACTTCATAGTCTTCGCATGTTATTTAATGGATCACATCATTGAGGATTAGTTCCTTCCTAATCCCAACTTTATGCCTAAATGAGCAATATGCATGCTCTTCTTTTGGAACTCTGAAATTAGCTCCCTCCATATGAGAGAGTCCATGCTTTCGTCTACATCCTTCTTGCTTTCTGTAAAGTATCACAATTCGATTCTTTCCTCTTGATTATTGACTTATTTTTGGTCTAACTCCTTCTGGTCTTCAAGTTTTATTTTTATTGTGGTCCATCTGGCAGTTGTTACTTACAAGAATTGTCACCAAAGGTTGTCAACATACTTCATCCTTTTTAGATACATTGTTTGACTAGTAGTGGTTGTAATGGAAATCCTTATTTTGTTTTTCTTCCATAGGTGTTGTTTCATTGATACTGACCATCTTATCTTCCAAGAAAAAGATACACATGATATGTACAGGAACTATGTAAACATGATATGTACAAGGACTAGGTTATAGAATAATATTGTTACCTTGACTAGAAGAAAAAGTCTGCTTCCTCCTGCTTGACTTTCTTTGAGGTTCCCTTTTCTTTGGCAACGGTTTCTTCATGTGTTTCCTTCCTTTTCTTTAACTCGGTACATTAGTTCTTGTAGTGACCATATTTTTGACAGTTGAAGCATTGTATTTTTGACATATCCCTTTCTTGATTTGGTTTCTTCCTTGAGCCAAACTTCTTCTTGTTTATGAATTTCTTGAACTTTGTTGTGTAGGCTTGATCATCATCTTTCTTTTGGAATTTCTCTTTTGCGCTAATCCTTGATTCTTCTTGTGCACATCAAGTCCAAAGTTCTTCAAATGTGGGATGCTCCTTTCTTGTGTTCATACTTGTGGAAAATGCATCCCATGTCTTGGGAAGGCCATTAAGTACTATATTTACTAGTTCCTTTTATGAAATGATTTTCTCAATAACTTGTAGTTGATCTCTTAACTGAGAGATTCTTACAAAGTATGATGTTATGTTGTCATCATTATTCATTTTCATGTCACGGAGCTCATTCTTCAGACTCATTATTTGTCCAATATTTCTGACTAAGAAGAAGTTAGTTAGGGCATCGTACATCTTCTTAGATGAGTCAAGATGAGAAATGTAGGATATCAAATGGTCCTTTATAGAGTCCACTATGATACTCATAGCATTGATGTCATTGTCCTTGAAATTTCTCCATAACTGCAACGTTCTGAGGTTCCTTCTCTTTTCCTGCCTCAAACTATGGTTCCATGATCTTTCCTTTCATGATATCCAATACTTTATTCTTGGCAAGGATGAGGTCAATCTTTGTCTTCCATGATCTGATGTTAGAAGCCCCTTCTAACTTGCTTTCTGACTTCATAGAGTAAGTCATGACTGCTTTGACTTGGTCAAACTTTGAATTTGACTTGGTCAACCTTTGAATTTGACTTGGACAACCTTTGATTTTGACTTGGTCAACCTTTGATTTTGACTTGGTCAACTTTTGACTTTGACCAAAAACTCAAACTTGACGTCTTGGCTTGCTAAGAGTATCAGGAGGTGCGTTAGTCTAGGAAGCACTATTTTATCCAGGAAGTAGGCCAAGCACTTAACTTAAGGTGCCTCAACACAAGGGTTAGAGTTTCGTTGTTGTAGGTAAACTCTGACTGCAACTGCAGCTATAACTGAGAAAATCCTCCCAATCTACCTTCCAGTGGTTAAACTATCCGAAGATAGTGTGGGCCCGTAACTTGTTAGAAAGATAGGTGTGCTTGTTTTCAATAGACAATATATCAATATTTTCACCCAACCATAGGCACAAAGGCCACCCCCGAGCACCTTAACCTTGACAGACATAATAATTCTAGAAGAAAACTCTAGAACCAGTAGTCAACTAAGGTATCGTACCTCTCTCTCAAGGCTAGCATACCAAGCATAAATTCCAAACCATAACCAAGAAGAAACTCCAACCATAACCAAAGACCAAGTCACCACTGTTGCAGCTGCATCTCTCCTCCAGTCATGTGCACCACTTGTCTTTATGCAGTTGTGAGAGTGAGTGACAAATGAGCTCTAGCGCCCTCTAATTTATAGTCCTCCAAGTGACCCAACTAGGCCGACTTCTCTTTCTGGAGACTAATAACTCAATATTAATTATTCTCTTGAGCCGACTTGTCTTCTAGGGTTATGATCCAACGTTTTAGGGTTTATCTTGCTTCCTAGAATATTCTAGTCTCGTAAAAGGTTACACGTAGAGGTTAATACCTCCCGTAGCTACCATAATATTACCAATTTATTCATGTGTACTTTAAATCACTAGGGAAATTTCCATTTTTATTACATTTCATACCATGTACATGGAAATTATCTTTGCAAATGCCACTATGGAATCTTTATTTGACTTGATACTTCTTTACATGCACTTTTAAGATACTTGGAAATTTTCTTTTTTAATTATGTTTTCTTACCATGCACATGGAAATTAATTTTACTTATTGCCAACTATGGAATATTGTTTCACTTATACTTGTCATATGCACTAAAATATACTTGAATAAATTTTACTTTTTCTTTTTCTTTTTCTTCTTTTCTATCTGGGCCCCAAGCTTGAGAATTATTTGCAAAACGTTTTCTTTCTTTTTTTCTATCTAGGCCACAAACCTAGAAATTATTTGTAGAACTTTTTTCTTCTTCTTATTTTTTTTTAAAATTCCACTAGCAAAATAAACTTGATCATTGATCAATAGAACAACTGGAAAAAATGTACTTGACCATAGGCCAGCGGAAATACCGCTCTGTTAGGTCACTTAAAGCAAACCTATCGGTCACTTCACCTTAGCATCCATATTAACAAGGACAAATCCATATATTCCTCATGGGATAAATAATCATTATTTGTTATTCATGATATATATTTAGCATATTATTATAAGAAATTTAATATACCTTGAATACATTACATCTTGATTATGAGTCAAATTCATTAGATTCTGAGAAACTATTATTTTTCGTAGTTTTTTTTCTCGGGACTAGACTTTCAATGCCCGCATGTCAAAAATGTTTGCATATTCTTGATCCTCATGAGCTCATGATCTTGATAATCCTATTTTGGATGATATGCAAGTATTTTCAAGATATTGTTATTTTTACAGTTAGCTTTTCAAGGTTTGCATGCCATTTATGAGCACATATTTGGGTTCCTCGTAGAAAAACGAGTCTATTGAGATTTCATTCATTGGCACGCTAGATGTTTTTATTTTCGGTGGTTTCTATTTTTAGACACGTTATTTTTGTTATGGTATCATAGTTGTCTTCTTCATTTTCAGTCTTTCCTACGTTTTCTACTTTTTGGAGCTAGACTGCTTTTTTCTCAGCATGTCTATATTTAGCAGTTCTATTTTTAGTAGGTACAAGGTGTAAAATCATGGTTTTGGTATGCAGTGGTGGAATGGTTTTCAGGTTCATGATGAGTCAAGTGCAATGTTAAGCAAGTGGATTGTTCTCCCAATGTGACACATGGCAACTAGTTGGAGTGTTTCCATTGGTATGAGGTTCTAAACTATCTCATGCTAAAACCCTAATTTGCCTTCCAAAAGCCTAATTCAAATCACTATGTTTAGTTCTCATTTTTACTAAGTTTTCCTTTCCAAAATCTTAATTCTGTTTGCTAATTTTTTCTACTTAAAACCCTAATTCGACCTCGTGGCATAATTAGAAATTTTGATAATTTTATCAAGCCCAAAAGCCTAATTCATTGGCTTATCCACACTCAGTTTATTTATGAACTCTATTAGGCAGAAAGCCTCAAAAAAATTGTTGTTGCTAATATGGTCAAGAAAATAAGCTAGTTCGATTCCTTTCGTGTTATTAGTATCCAAATATCATTGCTTTATCCCAAATCTCAATGTTATATCGAATCTTTTGAATGAAAGACAACCTTTATTCCCAATTCATCTTCCTTTGACCAAAGTTAGCATGAGAAATATTTTAGAAACTAGACAATTTTATTTGTTATTTTTGTGATGGCATATTTTCATGAGGGGTAAGTCTAGAAACATCCTTCACCTTACCATCCATAATTAGAAACCTTGTTGATTATGTCCAACCTAAACCCTAGGCTGAACAATTGTGTTATGTTTACCAAATTCAATGCATAAGTTGACCTCATTTATTTTCAGTGGGTTGTGATATTATTGGAATATAACATTCAAGATGAAGCTTGTGGGTTTCATTTGAGGATGTATTTACTACAATTCATCCTCTTCAACAATCATGCAATTTATGATATAGAACACTTGAACAAGGAACTAGATCACCTCAAAAAGGTCTTTAGAGTGAATGGTTACAAGGAGGGGAAAATTGGTAAAGCAATCCATAGGGTTTTCAATAGAGGACACTCTCATAAGGAAGTGGAGATCCCAAAACTAACATTACCATATATCAAAGGGGACCATAGATTGAATTGCCAAAATCCTAAGAAGGAGAAACATCAAGACTATGTTCACTCCTACAAACACCATCAGAAGCATGGTTTACTGAACAAAGGACTCTCTAGATCCCAAACAACAAAAATGTGTTTATGAAATCCCATGCTATTATGGAAAGGTCTATATCGACAAAATGGGGCGATCTCTACATGTACTCTTAAAAGAACATGCTTTGGACATATGTAGAGATCGTGCTTATAAATCATGTCTCATTGATCATTCTCACAACACGAACCATCATATATGTATGGACAATACAAGGTTTTTAGTGAGGGAGGAGTAGTATATGAAGAGAAGAATAAGGGAAGTTGTAGAAATTTAAAAAAGAGATAACACTCTCAACAAGGGAAATGGCTTGAAACTCAACAATGCTTGGAAGCATATCATTAACCAATTAAAGAGGACATATAATTAACTTTTCCAAACATGTTGTTGATCACATATTTATAAGATTGGATCATCCTCATTTCCCATAATCTCAATTACCTCATTGATGATTCATTGAATATGGACTCATTTCTTTGAAGTCTGAAATGTTGGGTTAAAAACCTCCATGCGACTTTCCTCTTTGTCTAATAATCACACCTGTGACAATGAAATCAATACAAGTTTTAGTGACAATGCATTGATTATAAGGTCCAACAAAGAAATTAATGGTTATCGTTGGTAAAGGGTGTGGTGTTTGAAGGAGGATCATTGTGATAACAATGACTCCAACTATGCATTATAATTATTGGGGAAATCCAACATTTGAGGATACCACGTCCAACAAGTTTTCATTATAATCAAGAGAACAATAGATTTAGGATAAGAATAAATTATGGAGGTGAACGGTTTTAGGAAATTTCTATCATTGGAAAATAATGGCAGTCAGTGAATAGCAAATGTATACACAAGATCCTACCTAAATTCAATGCTAAAGGTGGAGTAGTCTAGGTGTTCCTGGTGATTGCATGTAACATGGATTTTCTTGATTTCAAGCCACACCAAATCAACAATGGTCTAATAGACTTCCATTAGCCTTTCAACAATTTCATGCTACAATGCATCGGTGAGTATGATTTCGTCCATGAGCAACAAATCCCTTGTGTAGGTTTAGGTGTTAGGGGGATAACATGAATTTGATTTGCGGTTGTTACTATTATTATTGGTAGAAACAATAGTGAGAGGAAATAACTAAGATGAGTGATTAAGTTGTATTTTGGAGAACCTCATCCACATAGTGATTCATTCCATACTTAGCATGTCATGGTCTATTTTAGTATGATTTATTTCAACTTTCCACAAGCAGTTGGGGTGACCTAGTGTTCATTGATTTGGACTGCTATATATAGAGAGTTGAGAGTATTTGAAGAGTTAGATAATATTCTTTGAACATATTGCAACAAACTCGCATCATCCTTCCACCTTCAATATGCCATAAACTAACTCCATCATTTCATACTATTGGACCAATGAAAACCTATCATGTGTTTTCACTATGATGTAATCCATGTCTCTTGAATAATACAATGATTTGGTTCAATTATGTCTTGTTTCTAGCTCTTAGAATATTTCAATTGGAATGAATTTGATAATATTTCATTCATTTGGTTGGATTTGATGCACTTAGTTTGAATTCTTATTCACTTAAGGTGCATATTCTCCTCATTTCATTCATTTTCACTCACCCTAAATTTTACTAAAAATTTACCCTTGCTCTTGATTGCTTACAAGCATCTCAAGAGTGAGTTTTGTGTGTTCTAATAAACTAGATTTTACGTAGATTTATTATTTTTACAACAACATACAACCCCTAGGGACACCCCCTTGAGACTAGAAAAGCACCAGCCTGAAGAGAGAGTCATCTAGCAATGACAGGGATATATTTTCTATAATTATTAGGTGGGTATGTTGGTGCAAACTTATGTAATAACAAATTGGCATCATTGCCAAGGACTTTGTCAATGCCCAATTATCTATAACACATGTTTTACATTTTCTATCTCATCTAGTGACTCCACTATTGCAAGGTTGCACATTGAACAACTTAACAATATATCCATGAGTTGACCCTACACAAGGCACAATTCCAGGTCTTAACAAACCTAAACATATATTATGGAAAACAAAGGTAGATCATTCCTTGAGTCTCCCCTGGTGACTCCATTTGTGGAAAGATCATGATTGATCATGGATGTTGAACTGATACAATGGGTGCAATATAATTTATCACTAGTTAATGATTTTTCTCACATTAAGAAGGGAGAGGATGAAACTGTTGTCATGTTTCATGTCAAATTTGTCATGGTACTACATAAGATTCATCCATCATTCTAACCACGGAGTGTTTTACTAACTTATGTATTTGCTTTTGATTCAAAGTTTCATTCTCTCTTATGAAGTAAGAACCCAACAAATGTAGGACAAACTTTCTATGATTCCCTAAGAGTGCAGGAATTCTTTATTGCTAAAAAAGAAGCAGAATGTTGGAAACTTTGCGTGTGAAAGTTTCCAATGATGAAGGGATTGACGATGACTTTCTCTTGGATGATCATGAATCAATATTTTCACCACTTCGTACATATATATATTTCCATGAAGATGAAGAGCCAAGTTGACATGTTGGTTCATTGTTTAATTCCATTGATGGAGATAAATTTGAAGAATAAAAACAACAAATCATCTATGTAGACTTGAGTAAAATGAAGAGATCCTCAGTTGGATTGTTGTTTGGATATCAACATCAGTCATGATCAAGTTAAGTTGAGTATTCTAGAGGTGTTTCAAGAGATAGAAAAAAAGAGAGTTGGATCTCCTGCTTTCATCTTGATTGCTAGTGAGGGATTATGTTCCAAGTTTCAGCTGATATAATTAATTGGTTGCTTGACTAGCAAGCATGTGAATACAATTTTCCATCTTGGAAGGCTTCACAATCGGTTGCATTGGAGGGTTGACTATGTTGATTCCAAAATATCAATCACTTCTCTACATGGTTGTATTGGTCATTCAATATGATGATCAATCATGGAAAATTTGGTCTCTTTCCAAAATGAATAAGGGCCATTGGGCTCATACAAAAAAAAAAAAAAATTGTTCGATTGGATAACTAGAGTAATTTTTCCCCTTTTCCCCTTGTTTCCATTAAATTTCAGTTGATGTATTTTTTCAATTTTAGTTTAATGCTCCATCATGTATTATCCCTTTATTTATGTTGTGAGTCAACTCTAGGTTAGTTCCCTTAAAAATTTTAGTATAATAAGTTGTTTCGAACATGCGTGAGTAGCAACATGTCCCTGTTATCCTTGTTTTCAATCCTTTCTTGCTAAATTATGTCATCTTGAATCTAATTCCAAAATATGATATCATATGATGGTGGGTTGTTCCTAGAGAGATTAGCCTAGGTCAATCCTAGATGAGGGCATCGTTCCTTACACTGCATTGCCTTGGTTGAGTGTTGAGACTGCTAGGCATGGCAATGTTGAAGATAAAATAAGAGGATTTTTATGTCATCTTATTTTCTTTGTCTCTTCATATGTTTCATCAAGTCAAAACATGTGGTTAGTGACTCCAGTCATAGTGACATGGCACATTTGGTTGTACTTCATGGATTTTTCTTTGTGTTGATGGAAATGTTTTCATCATTTCCTTCCTCTTAGAAAATCATTCATCATTAACTCCAACACATCATCTGAGGATTGATCTAGAATCCAAATCACCTTAATGGTCGTTAGCCTCATTGACGATCGTCTCGCATCTTACGCGTTTGAGCATCATTGGGTCCTAATCAGATGAGCTTCAACAATGTTTGACTTTAGCTTATTTTTCATAATAATGGGTTGTGCTCATACCTTAGAGCCCATTATCCTTATTGGTGTTTATTTTTTCACTTGGCAAGGATTTTCATCTTTGGCATCTAACCAAGTGGTTCTTTTAGTTGTCGAATTCAACTCAATTTTTAATGCGAGGAGCATACATATTATTTGGGTTGCAAGATGCAATTGCAAATGGGTATGCATGGTTTTGTCCTCATTCTGGATCATTGTCCAAGGCACTATGCATTTGACTCCATTTCCTGGTGGACAGGAACTTGGATACATACAAGTTTTTCATGGATCACTTTTTAGAGAGTCAAAATGCATAGATTCAGTGGTTATAAACACCTCACAAATGGATGTCATCCCCTTTGTTATCAACTAAAAATCACTCACAGAGCTATATAGGTAATCACCAGAAGGGTCATCAATTCAATACACTAAGGTGCATGTTCATGGAATTAATACATCATCTTCAGCAAGACAAAATCTATACAAAGTAGGTTTTTTGAACATCCACGTGACTCAACAATATGGATTTTGTGCAATCTATGTGCACCCACACAATTGTTCCTTTGCAAGTCATGTGGATCGACTAGAAGTGAATTTTCACCAACTTTCGGCGCATCAATGAACAAGAATCCCATCAAATATAATTCCTAGTTGAAGGACCAATAGGCCTTGAGCCCATGAGCATTGAAGGCTGGTATAAACAATAGGTTCATTTTTTCTCAAGCATGGGAGGTCACACCCAAGTGGCCTCCCCTTTCCCATTGAAACTAGTTTTTATCCATCTTGTCAGAGGTCTATAAAAAATTCCATTGACATGCACAAAGACAAGAGAAGCCAAATTAATGTTGTGTGGGTTCTATGAGCCTAGAGAATAATTGTTTCTCACAAACTCATCCATACTTTCATATCCATTGTCACTTGGTGTATTAAATCTCTCACCTATTGAGATATTTATACACATCTTACCATTTCATTTCATTGAGAGAGAGAGGTTCTAGGAGGAAAAAAAGGACCCATCCCAAAGAGGAAGAAGGGAGCTTGTCTGCTCACCAACTCCTCTACAATGTTGTACTCAAAGTCATTCCATTGCTATAACATATCTCACCTTGTTTTATTCTTTTTCTTGCATGTTGTGATCTTATTTTTTTTTATTTTGTTTGTATTATTTAATTTATGGTGTTCCACTAACACTCTAACAACTCTTTGTGGTGCTAGTTAAGCCTAGGCTAACACTAAATTGCCTTTTTTTCTTACCCAAGTGGCAAAAGAGAAAAAACATATTAGCGACTCCACCAATGTTCTAACTCACATTTATTTCCTCATAGGCTTGAATATCCCTTTCTCTCACCTTTGTTGTTTTGTAGGTCACCAAACTAGCCCTACCTGACATTCAAACCAAGTTTTTGGACCCTCATAGCTTCAAGAGTTGTGCATAATTTTTTACGTTTGTCGTGAAAAGCTCCACACAAATTTCAAAATAACATTCGCGCAAAGGGGCAAAAATTTAATCTATCACTACATTATGTCTCTGCGCGGTCTACACATTTCAACACATCTATCACCATTGTGACCCTCTTTTCTCCCTACGCTAAGAGTGTTTTCACCTCGACTTGCAAATAGGGACTAAGAGCTCATTTACTTGCACTTTGTAAACCTAGAGAATCTTACTTTAAGTTCATTCTTGCATGATAAGTTAGCTAATATAGATTGATAGGGAGAATAAAAAGAACCAAAATTTCTTTTTTCTTGCCACATGGATGACTACTTATGCACATGAACTTTTAGTTATATTTTGTCTTTAAAAGTTCTTTAATTTTTGGGACTAAGAGCGTTTTGTTTACCTCAAGTATGCTCTTCACCTTGCTCTCCCACAAGTGATCTTGGTGAATCAAAAAGAGGTTTAGAATGCTTCTCCAACTCCCTTCCAAACAACACATAGTGGTTAAATTAAATTCGAAAGTAAGCACCCCAAATGTGCACATATTGACTTTGTTTTTTCCTTCACAATTTTTTCAAAGTTCAAATAAATAACTAGGTGAGGCCAAAGCACCAACACATGTTCACCTCATAGTAATTGTTTTTTGCAAACACAAAACTAGGGAGTTAAGGTAATTGAAAGGACCACAATCCTCCATTGTATTGTACAACCTAGGATATTTTTAAATTTTCAAAAGAACGACTAGGGAGCTAAGGGATTGGAACATACCACCAAATGTCCATATCTTTTAATATCTATGTCCAGTTTTTTTTTTTTTCAATTACGCAAGGTTGCAAAAACATTTAGAGTTTAATTAAGGAAGAGTAACGAACCCCGCAACGTCCACATGTTGGAAATCCAATCATAACTATATTTTTTGCACACTTTCACCATTCCACTCATCCACACTCACACACATTAAGGCATCCACAACTCAATATTGTCAAATTATTCTCTCCTCCTTGTGCCCACAAGCTATCTAGGAGGATAAAAAATACTTAAGTGTTCTCAAAGATCCTTCAATACACCCTTAAGCAACGAGATTGGTCCATGATCCCAATTCCAAAAAAAAATTAAAACACAACTCTAAGAACCTACTAAAATCCTCCTCGAGAGGTCACAAAACAAATTTTAGTTCAAGTTAGAATTTATGCGGTAGCCATCCAAAAACAAACATTATCACTTTTCATTAAAAACATAGTTGTTAATTGTTTAGGGTGATTTAAATCCTTCAACTCAAGTGTTCATACACCATAAGGTAGGGAGATACTCATGAAGGGGTGAAGCTTAGGTCTGGTTATTCCGAGTGAGCCTTCTTGAGCCACCCAACTCTTGTGAGGTATCCTAGCCCATGAGTGCCTTTTGAGGTTGAGAGTCCCCCGCTGCACTTGAAGGAGGTAACCTAGTGACAAAAACTATGATTTTCTACAGAGGTGTAAATTTTAGTCTGCAACTGCACCTAGGTCATATTTTGAATGGATATTTAGAAACATCGTTTATCATTATGGGATATGCACCCTCTACCCCTAGTTATAACTAATCTTTTGTACCTTCACTAGCCTCTCTTTTGGTGGGTTCATGCCCCAATGTCGAGAGCTATTGGAAATCCTAGTGACATTAAGAGGAAGGATGATATGTCTTTAAGACACGCGCTTTTACTTTTTTATTCCTCCATGTGGAAAATATCCCAATCTACCCAAACATTTTACTTTAAGGTGATAAATGTATGTTGTATCCATTTTAGATTAACCATATTCAGATTTGTTCTTTGTTAAGGTAGATCATATTTATTTTTTAAAGCACCAGTTAGCGATCTTTTCACTTAACACAATCACACACACTTTTCCTAGTCTAAGAACCATAGGAGACCCACTACCTCCCCAAAATTCCATATTCCTTCTTGGCCTCTCACCAATGTTGGGAGGTATCCCTAGTTTCACTTCTTCACCGGTTCAACCTCCTCACTCACCTTTGAGTGCAGTGGTGTTTGGTTCATCCTTTCTTGGTCCCACTTTCCTAGGAACAATTTCACCCAACAACTCATCTCATATCCCTTCCTCAACAAGAACCATCTCTCGACCATCAACCACAATGGAAATTCCACAAAACCTACCATATATGGCCTCGTTAAATAGTCTTGATTTGACGAAGCTCACCAATGACCCCATTACACATAATGCAACATGACCAAACATGTCAACCAAGCTCCCCTCTGAAATTCCCAAGTTTTATAGGAAACCGAGCAAAGACTCGACCAACCATGTCATGGAATTTCACTTATGGTTCTCATCCAACAACATCACCGATGATTCTAACCACTTACAATTATTTCAATGAACCTTAATTGGTCCCTCAGCGAAATGGTACATGGACAAAAAATTAGAGTCCCATGCAACCTTCAAATCTCTAGCCAAGGATTTCTCAGCCTTTTTTCAGTTACCCTTACACCATGACATTGACTTAGAAATCCTTATAGATTTTCGTCAAATGAATTCTACCCATATTGTCGATCACATCCACAACTGGCGACGGATAAGGATACTGTGTAAAATTCAAGTCCCTTTTTCCCCTCATCGCAAAATATGTGGCCGCCACCATGTCAAAAACAAAATAAGAGGCCATAACCAAAGAGAAACACTTTGTTTTAATCTATTCACAGTCTGGTTACCTTTACACGGTTGTCTCTGATGCTCCCCAACCCTTAACATTTGGTCAAGAAAAACCTAGAACATCCCATTCAACAAATGGACTAATCGTGTCCATAACCTACCTCAACCCATATGGTATCCCTACACTCACGTATGGCACCACTCAATACACTAACCCCTATGGAGGAGTATTATTATACCCTCCTATCATGGGCACACCTCATGTACCCAATCACCCATTCCTTACCCCTCCTCCTCCAATAACTGAGGGGCACAATCTCGCGCATCCCATGAATCCTTTATCTCAGCAAGGTATGCATATTTTTGTGCATACGCATGGAACTTCATGCAAACCAAGGTGTAGGAAAGGACCCTCAACATCATACAACCCATATGGGCCTCCACAACATAGTAATCCATATTATTCATTCTCTAGTCCTCCAACACCCGATGTTATGCAACCATAGGAACAACAACAGGTTGGTGTCAACTTTGTCCAATCTTCTTCGATATAGCAGGTTCAAGCATTTGAACAGCTAAATACATTCAAGCCATCCACCCAGCAGACCAACTCAAAGAAGAAGGACAAAAATAAACCCAATTCCAACTAGGGAAATGGGGGAAACCCCTAGTAACAAAAACCTCCAGTAGGGGGAAACCCTGATGTTGGTAAAAAAAACCATAACACTGGAAAAAACAGTGGCCAACAACATCAGGGGAATAAAAACAATCTTATAAAAAAATTCCCCTATGAATTATGTAATAAGTATGGACATTATACTCACCACTACCCCCAAATCATACACTTTAAAAGGATGAAGGAATCTATGAACACCCAAGGCTCCCTTGACCCTCACGGTTCACCATAGGTTCAATATAACTTCCCTCAACCACCACCACCACCAATCTTACACAACCCATTCCCTCACCAAGGAGTGGTTACTACACAGCAAGAGACATGGCCCTCCACCTATCCAACAAGACAATATCTAGCTTAGGACAAGCTCAACCCGAGAATTCTTCAACCCGTAGCATTCTCATAGCATCTGAAGACATCCATCTTCAGACTCACAGCCATAAATATGGCATGTATTTTGACTCTACTTCAACCACATTGGATGCACCGCAATTACCATTAGGTACCCCTTTGATGATTCTACATCTTAGTGGTGACCCCACCCCACATGTACAAAGAGAACCTCTACGACTTATTGCTCATAACCCACATGTTAGGGAAACACATAACTATAGCATCGTGGTTGAATTGGCACAATCCCCTGAAACCATGTATATACTTGAGGTCTTGCAAACATGTGCTTCAAAAATGAAATATTGTTATCCACATTAGGGGCAGTCGACCCTTCCGACTTGCACCTTATTAGTTTTGATTTGGACAACTTAGAACCTCGACTCCCCTCCTTGGTTGCTTTCGAAATCCTAGTCATAGTCTAGAAGATAATCATTCACCGATGTATCGTTGATGAGAGAGTATCCACATGCATTATGTCCAAAATCATCTAGAAAAAAATCGGCTCCCATGAGCTAGTCCCTTCCGCTATTATCCTTCAAGCCTACAATGGTCGCTCATCCCAACTCGAGGGTGCTTTTTAAAACATCCTCGTCGAGCTAGTAGGAAAAATGTTCTTGATTGACATCAAGGTCATTGATGCCCCATTGGACTATAAAATATTACTTGGACGTCGCTACACGTACATGATGAAGACAATGGCCTCCTCTATGTTTCACACCATGATATTCTCTCATAACGGGAAGGTCATAACAGTCGACTAGTTAACACATTATGAACCTCACCCCACCACGAACTTGGATAATATCCTTCCCCTCATCATGACACAACCAAAATTTTCACCATTCATGGAAATGGGTCCAGGGATCTTCCAAGACTTCACACTCCTTAGAACATACCAAGGTGACCCACCATGCATGCCACCCTCAGAATCTTCCCAAGTGTGCACAATCACTTCTGTTATGGCAGAATCCATACCACAATCTACCACAAAGAAAATCATACCACAGTCTACCATTGAGACACCCATACCCCATTCTACCCCTAAGACAACCCCCGTGAATAACCAACCTATGATTTTAAAAACCACTCCTCACCCCCTAACCCAATTATNGAGTTTTGGAATACTAGGTAGCTTATATCCCAATATGGTGATAGTTATCCATGTTTGGTATCTTGACCCACCATCTATGGTACCAGTACCATCACTTCCCCCTCAAATAGTTCCATTACCCATGCAGACCCTAGTTCCACCAATATTACCACAACTTGGTCACACGGTTGGGGGAAAGAATACCAACACTTGGGGCAAGAAGAAGAAATATGGAGGATATACTCAAGCCACACCTAGATTACAACCCTCATTGAATGACCGCCATTAGAAATCTTCAGGAGGACCTCCATGCTATAGGGTCCCCTAGCATTACATCCACCCCCCATGGTGCTTCTAACCCACCTACTCATGAGGAGGTACCCACATCTGCTTCTCCATCCGCTTTTCTGGTATGACTACGAAAAGATACACTTCCTCCTGCCCCACCTAATTCCCAGGAAAGCCCTCAGAAAAAATTCTTCCTCTTCCTGGAGACCATGACACACACACATGTGTACATATCAGTTACATTTCTTCAAATGAAGGATCATTACCTTCAGTTGAAAAATCGGACCCTATTAAGGATATCACCACTCTGTCATCTCTGGAAATACCTACAAACATCATTCAACCACAAGCCCATTTCATTTTTACTACCTCAACATTTGTCGATTCTTCAGCACCCAACGCTATGTCAATATCATGTGAGATGTCCGGCTCCATCACACTGCCCTCTCTCGTTCATACCTCTGAGAGGTATTTTCTTTCACATGTCTTCCATTCAAACGAAGACATTCTCAAGGCCATGATGACCCATGACTACCCATGGGATGCAATGCATCATCGATCATTCTTCCTACCTCAAGATGCTTTCCAAACTACCACTAACACCAATGTTTTTGCAGTTGAAACTAAGGAATTCATTCCTCTTAGGCATATAGATTTCTTCAAAAACCCAATCCCTTCCCCTGATGCTTTTGAATAAGGGAACATGGCCAACATTTCTCCAAACATCAAGGTAGAAATTTCCATAAAACAAGGCATCATCGAGGACATCATCCTTAGTGCCACATGCTTCTGAGAAGAAGTTTTTGCATGCAAGGATATTTTTCAAGAGTATCAAGATATTTTTTCTTGCTCATATACTAAAATTTCCAATATCTACCCCACCATTATCGAACATTGTATTGACATGTGGCCTGATGTTCCACTCGTTCACCAAAAGCAATGTCCCCTTCATCTCTCCAAAGAAATGGATATCAAATCAAAAATCGATAAGTTTCACATATCCGAGTTCATTTACCCCATTATGTATACATCATGGATCTATAAACCCGTCCCTGTTAACAAAAAATAGGGAACCATCCACATCTGTACAAACTTTAGAGACCTAAATCAAGCTTGTTCCAAGGACAAATTTCCAACCCCTTTCATCGATAAAGTAATTGACGCTTGGGTTGGACATGAAGCCATGTCATTTATGAACGTATTCTCTAACTAATACCATATCCAAATTCGCCATGCAGATCAATACACGACTGCATTCCCCACACCATGGGGCACTTTCACATACCACATCATGCCCTTTGGTCTCAAAAAAGTTGGAGCCACTTTCCAATGGGTAATGACTTATGTCTTTCATGATCTCTCTCACCTCATCCTTGCATGCTTGTACAATCTCATGGCTCAGTCCAGGAACCAATCCCAACATCTCGTGGATCTTCGCATCATCTTCCAAAGGTGTCATCAATACAAAATTCGCTTAAACCCCTGAAGTGTGTTTTTTTCATCATCGCTAGGTGTTTTCTTGGATTCATAATATCCCAACAAGGGATCACGGTGGACACCCTCAATGTCTAATCTATTCGTGAAATTTCACCTCCCAAGACTTTGCACCAGTTACAAATCCTACAAGGAAAAGCCAACTTTTTATGTCTATTTGTCCCAATTACGCAATTTGCACCCACAACTTCTTACACCTGTTATGCCAAAACATCCCATTTAAATGGGAGAATCAAGCTCAACAAAATTTCGAGGTACTAAAAGCAACCGTCTCAAAATCCCCTTTAATCAATCCCCCGGCTTTGATAAAGATTATACCCTATACCTTTCAACCTAAGAAGTATTGGTTGCATGAGTACTCATCCAACAAGGTGAAGATGGGTGAGAACAAGTCATCTACAACATCAGTAAGAACTTATTAGGGCCTCCTTTAGACTACAATCATAAGGAAAAGTTGGATATGGTTGTGGTTCACGTAGTCCAGAAACTGTGCCATTACATTTTTATACAAACCACCAAGGTCGTCGCAAACTCCAATCCAATGGAATACTTACTTAGTTGGTGCCAAATTAATGGAATGTTTTCCCGATGTATTGTAATTCTCCAAGAAATTGATCTGAAGTTCTCCACTCCTCAAATTAATAAGGCACTTATTCTCACATAATTCATCATGAATTTAACATCCAACACCAAGGACACACCAGTGAATGAAAACTTACCCAATGGGCATATATTTGTCCTCTCATCATATAACCCTTGGTATGGTAACATCCTCACCTCCTTCACACCCAGAATTTTGTTAAAATGTTGTAGCTCAGACAGATGCTTCTGCATTGGCTCAAAGTCGAAGCATGCAGAAGTCATCAAACAACCTTCTCAAGAATACTTTATTGTTATAAAGTGACTTTTAAAAAAAACACATTAATTAATTATTAATTAATGTTGGCTTAGCTAAAGTTCAAAAATTAAATTAAAGTGAACTTTAGATTATATCGTGATCATTGATCTAAGTCGATCTCATTCGTAGATCGAGGTGAAGATTACAAGGTTGGAGATATAATGGTAAAAGAGAAAATTGAGAGGGTAATTTGACTTGGTTGAGGAAGAGATTGAGATCGTTGAAGAGGAGAGGAAAAGAGAGAACAACTAGGAGAAAATTGAGTGGCAGAAAGTGTGCATTTCCCAAGGAAACCAACAAGCATGCAAATCGACGTAGGGATAAGCACAAGCATCGATCACACAAATCGAGGTAGGTTGTGTTCTTACTAGAGTTGACTCTAGGTTGCAATAGAGCCAAGCCTAGTACATTTCAACCAACTTCTGACGAGTAAGATGGCCCTTCCAGTCAAAGGGGGCTCCCTCATATGATTTCACAATATGAGTTGCTCAATCTTATCAAGAAACACTTAAACATTAAAACACAATGGCCAGATTTAAGATAATAAAATGAAGGTCAAGCATGGCATAGGAAATAAGACAACATACTGAATAAAAGGTAATAAACCTCTCATATCGGTAGCCTAAATCTATTGGGCATGGAGTCTCAATCAATTAGAGAACTGAAACTTAATAATGAAAGGTTGAAGGAAAGAGAACACAATGAATCTCAACAATATAAAGGGCTAATTTACTACAATGATGAATCCAACAAAAGGACAATGAATACATATAAGATAATATATCAGAGTTATGTTTGATATTGAGTAAAACATATTAAAAATAAAGGTCATGTCTTACTCACAGTAAGAATGAGGAAATTCTCTATTTTCAGATGATTATTTTATAATTCAGTGAAAGTAGTACCAAATTGTTGCACATCCAACCCTAACAATAATCTTATAGCAATTTAGAAATGAACAGTGATGGCATATTAAGAAGCTTAAAACAAAAAAAAAGAAAAGAAGAACAAGGCTCTCATTGAAATGAGCAATGAATCCAATCAATTAAAGCTTGATGTCTGAGAATATATACAACAACCCTATGGGCTTACAAAAAAATACAGTCTCGCTGCTCAAAGTATTCCTAAGCTGCCATCCTTTGGCTTAGTCTTCAACTTCCTCTTTTATCCTTTGAATGATAAGTAACTAATGCCTTGCAAACTGGAAATAGTTGCCAACTGATTCCTAGAAATCTGCTCCCAAATCTGAAACTAATCTTCAAAATAGAATAATTGTTGAAATTAATTTGGAGTTTTCGACACCTTTGTTATTCTCATTAATCCATCTCTGGCCATTATCCTCTCCAATTTCTGCAAAATAACCATGAATATTTATTAAAACATAAACAAAACCAATTCTAAAAATTATTAAAAACCCTTCTCGTAGAGAATGAAACTTTAAAAATAAAAATAGATTCTCAAATATGTACACCAAATCATTTTATAGCTGTTATATTGTTGGCATATGACAATCTGGATCAAGATATGAATCTGGAAAACATTTAGTTTTTAAATTTTCTCTAAAATCACTTAGAAAACTCAGTTTGTTTTAATCCCGTAGCCTATTTTTTTTGCTGAATGTTTGGAGCATTTAATGATCAGATTTGGTTTGATAAATACTTCCAGAGTGTTCTCCTCAATCTCATCTTTCCAACGAGTCCTCACAGATCCAATTTCGTGCCCCTGATCCTGATATATGACCTCTCAAAGTCATGAATCTGAAACTGTTCTGGTGCAAATTGACGAACATGTGCATTTTGGGTAATTTTTAAAAAATTCAAAATTAAATCGACATGGCTGAAATGAAGTAAAGTGGACCATAGTGGAGGTAACATTAAATTAAATTTTGTTTAAAATTTAAAATGTACAAAACATATGAAACAAGGGCAGCGGAGCAGCGCAGTCCCTGCCGAATTTAATGCAATTAAATGGAAAAATGTTCATAAGGCAAAAATATTCCAATGGTGAAGTATGATTATAATAGCATTCTAATGTTGTAGTATGAGAAGATGCAGTTTTGTGAATTTTATAAAAAAGTATAGTTGCAGGAATT
>JASDQU010109520.1:20175-46938 GCA_032191745.1 Picea mariana | reverse complement strand
TTCTCCCGATTTGGGTTTCCACGTAAAACACTAGTGTACTGTATATGTGTATGATTGCTCATTTGTTCATTGCTTATTTACTCTGCAGTTACTGGATGATAATGCTTCATTGATATAACACTTGGATTATATGGTTAAAAGGGATTAAATTGCTCTATTACTGATTCACCCCCCCTCTTAGTAATCCAACACTTCTAGTTTGTTGTAATAGTAAACTAAGAAATTAATCCTGCAACTGGAATTAAGGAAGAACAGTAACATGGAGACTTCACTCCATTGTCGAGCCTGGTTGTCCATGGATGTTGTACACCGGGTTGAACCACTGGCCACATGTTGGGCATCGAGTTCAGGTAGGAGAATCCACTAGTGCATCAAACATGATGTCCATTCTTTGGCCAAGAATGCGTTGAGAGTGCATCTGATCATCCTGTTTCTTCCTGATTTCAAAGATGAGTTGGAGGTGCTCCTCCATGTTAATTTTTGCAAATTGTTGGGGCTACTCCTTCTCTTTTTCCTCACTGGCGACCTTTGTGGTGTTCTCATTGGCACCCGCTGTGTTTTCCTCCACTTTCCAGCTAGGAGGGATTTCCTCCTCCACCATACAACTACCATCTCTTTAATAGGGGTCCTATGGGTTGAGTTTTGGGAGGGCCAAGAGACTGGTGGCCAGAGGAATGCAAGCGCATGAAGGTGGTGCTTCCTCCTTAACTGGGCTTAGGCCATGGCGAAAAAGAGGGGTGGATGGAGGAATGTGCGTGCACAAAGGTGACGCTTCCTCCACCGGGATGACGCCATGAGGCTGAAGAGGGGTGGATGGAGGTGCCTCCTACGACCTCTGGTTAGTGTGTCATGGGCTTGTGAAATGAGCAATGAGAGCCAGTTGGGAGGGGGAGAGTCGATTGCATCTGAAGAGGGTGTTGTAATAACACGTGCCCCTCTTGGATTTCCCTCTTTCTCTGAGCATGCTAGGAGGAGTATGGAGGCGATGGGTTGTGGGTAGGGAGGCAGAGAGATGGTGTTGGGAAAAGTGGGAGAAGGCACTAGTGGAATTGCAGAGAAGGATCTTGTGAGGGCCAAGCGAGTGTATCAGGAAGAGGGTATCAAAGCTAACACAATTGCAAGGGTAGGTGGTGAGAGTGCCCGAGAAAAATATAGAGAGGGTAGTAATGCATAAGTGCTCAGAAGAGTTGAAGAGCACTAACCAGGGCAGATGGAGAATGGAGGAATACACCAGGGTGAAAGCTCGTTTATTGCTACACGCCCATGAGTTGATAGCCCCTCTAGACATTAAAGCCGATTTGATAGCCAACCTAGGCCTGGTATGCCTGGTCTAGCTTTCTTGTGTGGCCATTAACCCAACCTATCTATCCAGGTGCATTACCATAACTTTCCTCATGGTGTGAGACATGTAGAAGTTAATGGCTGTGGGTTGGTGGATGGGGTTAATAACTCCCCTGGCCGCTTGGTTCCATGTTTCCTTAGAATCTGTTCAGGTGGCACCCCATCCGAGGGAATTCTCTCCACATATTACACTCACTGCATCTAACAAAGACTTGTCCTATGTCTCTTCACATGTGTTCATTTCAAGTTGAGAGCACACGATATTCCAACCAACACTTGTTTACAAACAAGATCATTATATTTTATATGGCTACATAAGTGGATGTTGCATGACATTTCTAACATGCCTCAACCACTACACAAATAGAGAAACTTCTATCCAATGATATTGACAAAGACCTTAAAATTTCTCAATGATTTTCAATATGCCTCAACAAGCTACAAGGTGATTTTGTTTGTAATTAAAAATTTATTTATTTTTTTTGATAAAATCCTTCCTTACAAATGTATTACTAAAAAATATATGTACAACATTTCATACAAAAATGTGTGGGCTAGATCACAACCCCCATAAGTAAAAATCTACCACAATTTAGCATCCCTCGAGTTAATCAAAACTAGAATAGTGTAGTCCCTAAGGGTTTATAAAAAAAACCTAGTTCATATGGCCCAAGGACATAATAAAAGAAACAAAATAAAGGTGTATTGAGGGCCACATTCAATATAGAAATTTTATCTAAGTAGGAATGGTGAATCCCATGTCAAATGGAGGGCCTCATTCATCAGGAGTGGGGGCCCACCCAATAATAGGGGGGTATTCATTCTATGAGGCAATGTCCCATCTATCCTCTACTTGTTGTTTGTTGGTATCATTACACGCTTGTGTGTGTCCTTCCTAAATTTAAACCCAGGGTTCGTTCATAGTTGACCAACAAAAATCCCAAAGCATCGACGTATCAATATTCATCCAAGGCTAAAGAAGGTCTCACCCGGGACACAATGAGGATCACAAAGACCATCTGGTCTTGTGATAGGGATGAAGGGATAAATACACAAGGGTCCACTTGGGATCTCATTTATGCACTCCATTAACATCAACTTATTATTGATCAATAAGTAAAACAATACATAGACCCAAATCACACATGAGTGGCACACAATAGATCAAAAGTTCCATAGCTTTATTATTCCTTCCATTTCATTTAAACATAAACATACATTAAGAAAACCATATTCAACAAAATAGAACCTGATGTCCTCTTTAGATAATTCTTCAGGGTAACAACATCCTGCGCCATGTGCATTCTTTTAAAATTCATACATATGAATGATCCAGGTGGATCTGAAAATGCTCAAAAGTTTATCATCTCAAATTCTCTAAATGACTTCATTCCATAGAGCTTGGTGATAACTTTCCAACGATGCAAGAATAGCCTTAAACAAAGTTCGTATGAAAAATTTATGACTCTTTAAAGTTTTGGTAAAACATTGTCAAAGGTCAAAAGGAGGTGCCACATGGAACCATTGGTAAGGTGACATGTGGCACATATATACAGGTCATAAGGTGCTGACATGGCCTATCATACAGTGACATGGCAGGTATAGTGGCAACACAGTTAGCAGATCCTATAGTGACGTGGTGCACAAGTGGACCAATCAACATTGGACACATGGCATGATCATACAGGTGGAGGATAGTTGGACCAATGAGGGAGTTCCATGTGGTAGTCCCCCATTAGATGAGTATGGCTAAGGTTGTTAAAAATTTTTAGAGAGTCTAGTGGATCGAACCTCAGACCTCTCATATGTGAATCCAATGGCTTGCCATCACACCACATGGTTGTGACTTAACCATTGATGGAATTAAATTTATTTAAGGGTATTAAATGGTTTAGTTGGCGGAGAAAAGGGATCGAGGGCATAGCCTCCAATCCCATGGTTTTTGTACATTAATGTGGAGCGCATTGTAACCAAAATCCATGGGGATTTGTTTAAAACTATATATATGCCACCGCATTTAAATAACAAACCAACACTATTTATAACATATGGTTTCAACAAAATGCCATAACATATGGAGAAAAAGGATTGAGGGTGTTACACATTATTTTTTTCACCCCTATGACCATTAATGATGTACACCTATCCTTTGTCTTTAGAAGGATCAATGGCCTAAATCCCTAAAGAAGAATGAAGACACATTTTCCCAGAAAGATAAAAATTATCTTTTCCCTTGTAAAAACCTTATAAAAAGGGATTGTCGCACCTTACTCAGTGTTAAGGGTGCGACGATTTAGGATCGTCATAGGTTGCACCACAATGGCCTTCGACGTCGTCATAGTTTTCTCAGTGTTAAGGGTGCGACAATTTTCGTACGAAGGAAAAAGAGGAATTTCTCGAAGGCTATAGAATAGAAGCTTCGAGGGTGAGGTGGCCTTCGATCGGTTTGGATCCGAGTCGCATCCCTGATCTCATGGGATCATCCTAACCTACTCACCCTATCCTTTTCAGCTTATAAAAGGAGAGGAGTTCTCATTGGGAAAGTTAGATTGATTGGGTTTTTGGAGTTAGCTTGGAGCTTGATTAGTTTTTGGGCCTATTTTGGCTTTGAGTTTCACTTTGTCAAGCTGTGATCATAAGTAGATGTCAGATCTACAGTATCAAAATCATTGGGGCAGAAGTGTGCAGGAAGAAAGGAACTATTGGAAGGGACCCTATAACATCAATGCATTGGTTGTATTCTCCTTTTCATATCTTTAATACAGTGATACATTTCTTTCCCATAAAATTGGTCTTATTTTATTATATGACTCCTTGATCACATACATAGGTTTTGTTGAGTATACGTTGTTACTTTCACTTCGTTGGATTATGTCATTTTACAGGTTCAACATCCCATAAGCCTTGGACCGGAGCGAGGACAACACTAGCGAGGACAAACAACATTTAAAAGGTATGTCATTTATCTCTTGTTAGTTAGTTTGCTTGATAATTAAAACTTAGGGAAAGTTTTATATTATGTCTTGTTTTGTTCTAGTTTCGGGGTGAAACTAGGGAGATCAGTTTTTGTCAAGACTTACCGATTTTTCCGATAACAGAGGGCATAGCCCCCGATCCCATGGTTGTTGTACATTAATGTGGGGCATATTGTAACCAAAATCTGCGGGGGCTTGTTTAAATATATATATATATATATATATGCCACTGCATTTAAATAATAAACCAACACTATTTATAACATATGGTTTCAACAAAATTCCATAACAGATGGTGTGGTCGATGGGGTTTGACCCCGTGAACCACCATATAATATTCAAACGTTTTAACCAATGCGCTTAAGGCGTTTATTGCCACGGGATTCCAACGATAATATATTAAAGTTTTCCAACAGTTTCAAATGATGGTTAGGGCCTGCTACCTATTTAAGATGGTGCTCAGACTGAGGTAGGGTATAGAGTATGAAAAAGTATGACATAGTACAATGAAGTATGAGACATGGATATACATGCTAAGGTGCATCAAATTTTGTGCCATAGGGTATCTAAACTTTGAGTTTTCATTGTAATGCATGCCAAAGGGTTCCTTGAGGAAAGTATAGGGTGTTTATACTAATTTTTCTCAAAATTTCAAGAGGAATTCAATGATGCACTCTGTTTCTGAGTTTGAGAAACAGATAAAAATATCATTGTAAGAATACAAGAATTTGAGAATTAATAAAGAAGTCTCTTGATTGGAAGCAGACCCAGAGACGTAACCCAAGATGGGTGAACTCCTTTAACAAACTTGTGTATGTGTTTCATTATTGTTGTTCTATTTCACTCAATTATCTTACAAGTTATTTATCATTGAAGTGCTTTGAGATAAGTAAGTATAGTCAAAGCAATCATTTATATTTCAAATCAAGTTTAATGTTTATGCGTATTCAAGACTAAATTAACATCTAAGGATTTTTGGATCAATTTGGTAACATAGTAAGTTTTGAAAAGTGTTTGAAAGTGAATGCTTACAAGATCCAGATTCAAGCTTGGTAAAGGTAAGCTTGCAAGTTATAAGACAAATATTCAAAGGATATTTCGTAAGAGAAATATGGATTCCGAAGGAAAGGAAGGAGAAGATCCTCCCATAAGACCCAAGGAAGTTATGACTACACTTTGCACGATGAGGGAGATAATAGATGACTAGTATCAAAGAGTTCAAAATACTAGTGACGAAGAATCTTTGGTAAAAGAAGGAGGAGGTGAAGGTGGTGGACCTTCATAACCCTCTTCTCCCTCATTGTCATCATCATCTACCAATGGTTCAAGTGAACACTCTTCTCATAATAAGAATCCCTCTAAGAAGTATTCACATACTCATGATTTTCCTTTATTGAAATTAGATGGAAAGTTTGACTTGCAAATTTATGATGGAGAATTGAATGCAGAGAAGTTGGAAAATTAGATCAAGCAGATTGAGGTATATTGCAGGGTACAAAATATTGTGGATGACACTGCAAATATATAGTTGGATACTCTTTGTCTGGGCAGCACAACCTTGATATGGTTGGAAAGTAAGACACAAGTTGATTTCGTTCAACAGGGTAAAGTAGTTTCTTCTTTGAATGAATTTATTGTTGCAATAAGAAAACAATTTTATCCATTGACTTATGTGCAAACTGCAATAATAGATTGGCAACATCTAAGACAAGGAAAGGGGAAAAATGTTTAGGTATATACACATGAATTTAAGAAGAAAACATTATCTTTAGGAATTATGTTATTTACTCCTGAAACTCTTCTAAAGTATATTTGTGGTAGCATTCATATCTTCGACGCACTATATTGATGTTTAACCCTACTACTATTGATGAAGTGTCAATACAAGCTACTCATCTTGAAGCTAGCAAGGGAAAACATGTTCTCGAGGATAGGAAGCCACACAAATTCGAGAAGAAGTCGAAAGAGAAATTGTAATATACCTAGTATATTACATTTCTTATTATTTAATAATGTGTTATAGGTTTGTTATTATGTAAATATGCATTATAATGTAAATGATAAGTCATGAACTTTGGAAAGAATATGACTTATCATTCACCATGTGTATTTATATATATGTATTGTATTTCATATGATGTCAAGTAAATATGTAAAATGAATAGTAAATAAATAGTATTTATTATGGAAATATGGAATTATGTTTTGTATTCATGATGTTCTCATGAAGTGGCCCACCATATCCACTTCATTTGGTATCAAAGCTTCGTTGTTTTATCTTGGCCATTGGCCATACAGGCTTGTAGCCCCATAAAAAAAAATAGAGTTTCTCTAATTTATCCAGGTCTTTGACCACGTTGGGGCATTTTGCCATAAAAAAAAGTATTCAGATGAAGAAATAATCCTTTTGCTACAAGAAAATTAGAAGAAGTTAGTACCACATATCAAGAAGAAGAAAATTAAAAAATAAATAAAGGGAGAAAGAAAAAAAAAACAAAAAAAAACCAAGGATAATTTAAAAGAAAAAGTTCCAAAGAAGAAAGAAGAGTGAATTTTGATTCCACTGTTGGTGGTTTACAAGCCCATGGTTTTGGAAAACCATTGGCCCATGGTATTTCCCTAACATAATAAAAAATAATTTATAGTGGTAAATTTTTACAACTTTTTTACACATGGGGTTGAAGCCAAAATAAAAATTCAATGACCTAAGTATTTTGGAGTAATATTAATTCAACCCCAATTAACTTGTGTAAAGTATATTTATAAAGGAAAAGTAAGAAGAAAGGGTATTAAAAGAAAGATATAGCTTTTCATAAGTTACAAAGTTATTTTAACTAAAAAGTGATAAGGTTTAAAAGATAAAGGGAATTATTAAAGTTGTTTAATATCTTTTATTAAATTGGAAGGAAACTGAAGGAGGAATATATATTTATAAATGAGACATGTATTGAATAATCGAGAAAAAAAAGGAAATCGTGAATGATGAATTCAATACATAAATCTAAATTTTGGACTAAATGCCATTTTTGTGAAATGGAGTTTGAGTATATGACAATTTTTAAAAATCACAATTGTTTTTGTCTAATTTGTGAGAAATCATTCATTATGGAATAATATCAAGATAAATCACAAAGGAAATCACTAATATTAAAAGACAGACTAGGAAATTATAAAGACATCAATAACAAATTACAATTGGAAATTGAGATGGAGAAATATTTTAATGGGTTAACAAAGAAAAATAATCTTTACTTCAAAGAGAGAAATCAGGAACTCATCACATGAATTGACGAACTAAAAACCAAAAAACAAAAAATGGACAAAGACTTACTAGAACGAGATGAAGAAATGTCACAATTAAAAAATCATATTCAAAATTTACTAGTAAAAATCAGGAAGTCAAAAGACAAGAAACAAGAGAATAAAAATTTAGAACAAGAAAATCAAGGTCTCAAAGACAAATTAACCAAACAAGAGGAATAAATCTCATGCCTAAGGAACCTTAATAAAAAATTGATTGAACAAATTGAAAAGATGAAAGATGAAATGAGAGAGAATCAAGATATTATAAGTGAAGTCGAAAAATCAGATAATGAGGAAGAACTTTTACTCCTAAGGTTTCATAATCGAAGTTTACTCACACAAATTAAAAATTTAGAGTGATAAGAAGTCGTTACAAAAAGAGTTAGATCAACTTGTCAACAAAGAATCATTGCTTTATAAAGAGAAAATGATTGAACCTATGGAACTAGAGAATTCTTCATATGTAAACATCCCAATTATAGATAAAGGAATTAATACATACCCAGTCAACCTTACGACTCAAAAGGATGAAAATCCAACTAATGTAAAGAGGTATTCAAATGTTGAAATACAAACAAGCCAGGGATACGAAGAAAACTCAATTCCAAAAGTTAATCAAGAAAAAGCTACAAGTATAAGAAGTAAAGATCAAGTTGCAAGGATGCCTTATCGACATCCTAATCACAGAATTTGATACTTCAACCAATCAATGTATCGTCAGAAACAAATGATCGGTATTCTGAAGAATATTACTTCCACTACAAGTGGTGCTCAAAGAAGAAAATATCAAGGGAATTAAAATACATCAAGTTTTTTCCAAGAACCTTATAAAAACACAGTTTCATAGAAGATCAAATTAGGGTGGGCAGACTCCTTTAAAATTTGACAATTATTCTCAACACTTGCAGGATTCTATCGTTTCAGGTCCTCAATGATCATTGACTCAAGAATTAAGAGTCAAGATACAATATTATAAGCCAGAGCAAGAGATATGTCTTTTACAAGTATGCTTTGAGGACAATTTTTTTTTAAGGGGGGAAGACTTGTAGTATACCGAGTATATTACATTTCTTATTATTTAATAATTTGTTATAGGTTTGTTATTACGTAAATAGGAAATATAATGCAAATGATAAGTCACGACCTTTGGAAATAATATGACTTATCATTCCCCACGTGTATTTATATACATGTATTGTATTTCATATGATATCAAGTAAATATGTAAATGAATAGTAAATAAATATGATTTATTATGTAAATATGGAATTATGTTTTGTATTCATGATGTTCTCATGAAGTGGCCCACCAAATCCACTTCAGAAATGGAAGAGTAAGAAGTCAACTATAGTAAAGAAATTTGAAGAGAAACCTACATGTACTCACTGCAAAAGGAAGGGATGTGAGGAAGCATAGTGTTGGAAACTGCACCTAGAGTTGCGACCAAAGAAGTTCCAAGATAAGGGGAAACAAAATATTGTTGCCACAACTCACAAGATCTGGGATGGGATTCAAGAAATGAATTTAAGATCACGACAATGGGAAACAAAGGTATATCTACTACTAATTCTAGTTCTTCAGTTCAATCTACTAAATTGGAAGGTGTTCCTAATCAAAATAAACAAAGTGAGATTTTCCATGTCAAGGTTATAGTGAATCATACAAAGATATATACTTTGTTCCATAGTGGATCTCAATTTAACCTAATATATGAAGCAATTGTTAATAAGCCGGGTTTAAAGACAACACCTCATGTAAAACCATATCCATTAGGTTGAGTGTGTGAGCTATGCTAAGTTGCAAGTGACGAAACAATGTAAAATCAAATTTTCAATTACTTCCAAGTTCTTTGATGAGGTTGAGTTAGATGGTGTGCCACTTGACATTTGTGACATTGTCTTGGGAAGTCCGTATCTATTTGACATGAAATCCATATTCTATCGTGAAGAGAACAAATATCACCTTTTCAAGGATGGGATTGAATATATTGTCAAATCTCACCGAATTAAAACTAATATTTCTTTAGTGGGTATAGGACAAATGACGAGACTTGTAAGTGCTAGTAAATATTTTGTTCTCATGATGGTGAAACAAAAAGAGGAAGACATATCAGATGATTTGTCGGGTTGTGATCCATATCATAAACATGAATTGGTAAATATCATTTCTAAGTATGATGAGTTATTTCAGGAACCTACAAGGTTGCCTCCTAAGAGGGAGGTTGAACATGAAATTCATTTTCAACAAGATGCTTGACTCATCAACCTACAGTGTTTCCTCCTAAGAGGGAGGTTGAACATGAAATTCATTTGCAACATGATGCTCCTCTTCCTAATATTAGTGTGAAACATGTCTTTCAATGGGGAGGCAAGCAACATAAATCCTTCGAGACATTGAAATAAAAGATAAGCACCGCACTAGTTTTGGCGCTGCCAAATTTGTAACAGCCATTTGAGATTCAAACCGATGCAAGTGGATATTACATGGGAGCCATCTTGATGCAACAAGGTAAACCTATTTGTTATCATTCTGAGACTTTTACTCAAGCAGTAATTAACTATCCAACATATGATAAGGAATTGTATGCTTTGGTACAAAGTGTTAAAAAATGGAAGAATTACTTAATGGGGAAGGAGACAATAATTCATATAGATCATAAGCCATTACAATATTTGCAGTCACAAACCAAGCTACAAGAATCATGAAATTTAAGGTGGATGGGTTTCTTACAACAATTTCATTTGGTTATTAAATATAACAAGGGTATTCATAACAAGGTTGCATACATGTTATCAAGACCAATAATTAATGCATCTACAATATTGAATCGGAATTATTTAGCTTATGAAAGTTATGTTGAATAATATGCTAGAGATGATGATTTTGAAGATGTTTATGAAGAATTAACTCATGGAAATCAGCATGAAGAATCAAATTGTCATTTGCACAATAATTTATTATATCATCTTGGAAAACTTTGTATACCCAGGGATGAAAGAGAAAATGTAATCAGAGAAGCTCATACATCTCTCAGTTCTGGTCATTTCGGGGTAGGTAATACAATAACATCATTTCAAAGATATTTTTATTGGCCTCAAATGAATGAGACAGTTTCCAAGTATGTAAAAGGATGTGTTATGTGTGCCACAAGAAAGCCTAGCAACATAAAGTTGGGATTATATACTCCACTTCCAATACCTTCTCAACCATGGAAAAGTATGTCCATGGATTTTGTAGGGGGGTTTTCGATGTCCATAATAGGTCATGATTATTTATATGTCATCGTGGATAGGTTCCGTAAGATGTGCATATTAATTCCTTGCAAGAAACAAGTCACAAATGAGCAGACAACACAATTGTTCTTTGCTAATGGTTGGGTTCATTTTGGGCTTCCTACATCTATTGTATCTGATCGAGACTCTCATTGCTTGGGAAAGTTTTGGTCTCATTTTTTGGAGCTAATGGACACTAAGTTGAAGAACAACACAACTTTTCATCCGTGGATAGATGGGAAAACATAGGTGGTGAACAAGACAATGGTGCATTTGTTACGAGGATACTGTAGTAAACATCCTAATTTGTGGGATGAACAGTTGCACTATGTACAACATGCCTATAATTGTGCCATGCATTCTTCTACTCAGAGAACTCTGTTTGAGGTATGTTTGGGATACTTGCCTAAATCACCTAAGGAGTTTTATTTCAGAGAAGAAATCAAAGAGGATGAGAAAAATGATGTCGATAAAGCTAAGAGGTTTATTCACATGATCCAAAAGGTACATCAGGTAGTACATGAACAATTGGAGAAAATCCAAGCCAAGTACAAGGTGAGGCATGCCAAACATCGGATTGATCATCAATTCCAATTCGATGATCAAGTATGGTTACATATGAGCAAGGAAAAAATGAAGGGTGAAGGTAAAAAGATCAAGCCAATCTGGTATGGTCCATTCAAGATTTTGGAGAAGATTGGTACTATTGCCTTTCATTTAGATCTACCATCTTATATGAAAATGTATTCAATGGTGAATGCTGATAATTTGAAGCTTTATGAACCTCCTATGATTATGGATGAAGATGAAAATTGTCAAGTTCTCACAGTTGATGATTTTTCTCTAGGGTACTTAGATGAGCTACAAGAAGATGTTATCCTTGAAAGAAGGATTGATACTTCACAATGGGGTGATGTGGAATATCTTTGAGTTGGTATTAAAGGGGTAAAACCAAGTAAATAAATATGGATTAATATCAGAAAGGTGAGGGAGATTTATCCTCACTTAGTTGTTGAGTAATCAAGACTTTTGGTGGTCCAAAAGGCCTTCAATGGGGAGGAATGATCAGGTGGATCTGAAAATGCTCAAAATTTGATCATCTCAAATGCTCTAAAAAATGAATTCATTGCATAGAGCTTGACGATATCTTTCCAACAAGGCAAGAATCTCCTTAAACAAAGTTCATATGAAAAAGTTATGACTCTTTAATTTTTGGTAAAATAGGGTCAAAGGTCAAAAGGGGGTGCCACATGACACCACTGGGAGGGTGACATGTGGCACATCCGTATAAGTCGTATGGTGATGATGTGACCTATTGTACAATGGAAACATAGTCAATAGAACGTAAAGTGATGTGATGCACAAGTGGATCAATCGACATTGGACATGTGGCTTGATCGTACATGTGAAGGATAGGTGGAACAATGAAGGATCGCCACATGGAAGTCTCCCACTGGCCAAGTATGGATAAAGTTGTTAAAATTTGTTGTTATTTTGGTAGATCGAACCCCATACCGCTCGTATGCTAATCCAATGGCTTGCCACCACACCACACAGTTGTGAATTAACCATTGATGGCATTAAATTTATTTAAGGTTATTAAATGGTTTAGTTGGTGGAGAAAATGGATCAAGGGCATAAACCCTAGAGTGTATTGTAACCAAAATCCATGGGGTTTTGTTTAAAACTATATATATACCATTGCATTTAAATAACAAACCAACACTATTTATAACATATGGTTTCAACAAAATAGTTTTAACCAATAACATAATATTCAAATGTTTTAACCAATGGGCCCAAGGTGCCTATTGCAACAAGATCCCAATGATAATATATTAAAATTTTTCCAATAGTTCTAGATGATGGTTAGGGCCCGCGTCCTACTTAAGCTGGTGCTTAGATTGAGGTAGGGTACATAGTACGACAAATTACAACGAATTAAAAGACATAGATATGCTTTCTAAGGTGCATCAAAGTTCATGCCATAGGGTATATAGACTTTGAGTTTGCATTGTAATGCATGCCAAAGGGTTCCTTGAGGAATGTATAGGGTGTTTATACTCATTTTTCTCAAAATTTCGAGAGGAATTCAATGGTGCACTATGTTTATGAGTTTGAGGAATAGATAAAAAGATCATTGTAATAATACAATCATTTGAGCATTAATAAAGCGATCTCTCGATTGGAAGCAGACCTAGAGACGTAGACCAAGACGGGTGAACTCCATTAAGAAACTTGTGTATGCGTTACATTATTGTTGTTCTATTTTGCTTAGTTATCTTGCAAGTTATTTATCATTGAAGTGATTTTGGATAAGTGAATTCATATTATTTGCAAACAGTCAAAGCGATCATTTATATTTCGAATCAGGTTGGATTTTTATTTGTATTTAAGACTAAGTTAACATCTGAGGATTTTCAGATCAATGATAGGCTTAGACTTATATTTAGAAGCATTAAAACATTACAAAGGATCAGAGTGAGCTCGACACCCAACCAATCAATGAATTTGCTACGTGAGTGTCTAACTCTCACCATCTAACTCTATTTTTGGTTTTGTTGCTTCCTTTTATAGCTTTCTTTACTCGAGAGCTATGTCTCTTTCTGCTCTTCTCCACTCGCTCTACTGACAAAATTCCTAGCACACTTATAGCACTTACCTGTAGTCCATGTAGCCTTATGGAATCAGGAAAATCTTAACTGCCTCGCTAGCTCATATTTCGTTCGCTCCACATTCCCTTGTGTTGTTGGCAGTACTAATCATTTGAGAATATTTCCCGACGATTCCTTTCTTGATTTCGGTGCGAGGCTGCTTGATTTTCGATTCTACTAAAAAAAAGCAGACCAACGTGCGTATTTCATATATTGGACTTGGCGCACAATATCAAAACTTGGTCCAATGCATGTTTCTTGTCATTCTCTGCGGATTATCTCAAGTGCATGCAAAATTGGAATCGGCGCACATTACTTTGTTTGTGTACACACATGAGATTAGCCAAAAATTTTGGGTGCCAACAAGCCCCCACCACTATTACTTGGCTCGTCCTTGAGCCAACAACTTCATGGAATTACCACTGCAATGGATGAGATAGTTCTAATGAGTTCCTGAACAAACTCCTTAAACTGGCACTTGGGATTAGTGAGATATCCTTGGAGATCCTACATGAGTTGAACAACCACCTTGGCTTCGACTGTTGTGACTTGAGAAGCGGTCAGGTTAGTTGTATTGATTTCCTCAATGAGAGGGCCGACAACAACCTGCACTTCAGAGAGTTGTGTAAACAAGAGCACGACCTTGTCGACCGCATAAATGATCATCTCTGACATAATTTGTTGCTCAGTCTGATCAATAATGATCTCCTTCATTTTTGCTTCCATTGCTAGCATCGTAGTCACACTCTCCCTGGGAGCCAAAGAAGCCAGATCTCTCTTTTGTTGGGAAACCTCCACCTTGATTGCATGAACTCAATCTTTGATAGTATATACTTATGGTGGAGTTTGGAGATGGGTCCACAAGGCGAAGTTGTATTCGACTATGTCGGAGAATGCTTCTACCCTACGTTGACCATCATGGAGAGTTGTTTGGGTTTACTTAAGCATTTGTTGGAACTGAGTTGTGGATGGATTTGTTGGGTGAATTGGTGGACAAAGAAAGATGAGCCATGCCTCTAGATTATGTAGGAGGGAATTTATGATTGAGAGTTTAAATCCCATAGGGATGTCATGCCCTTGAGTATAAGTAGTGGGAATNTGTACTTGGTGTTGAAGTTGTAATTGCGCATGAGCTTGGCCCAGTTTGTAGTTGCGCTCACTTAACTCAGAGAGCAAGGTGGTAGCACATTCATGTATCATGAGAGTTGTAATTGGTGCCAATGGGATACCTCCATTGTTGGTATCTACTATAAGTAATGTTGGGGGGTTCACTCTAAGGACCTGAGCAAGGGCACGTGAATGAATCTCGACAGCTGACGACCGCGGAGTAGTGTCTAGTACTGGTCATGCGCGTCTGAGTTGACGACAGAGATGGTCAAAATTACGCATAAAATTTGAATGAACTTGTTGTTGGAGAAAAAATTGCCACTTTAAGGCATATATTAATGTGGAAATTCCCAACTCCATGTGAATGGAACCATGTTGTGTGGAGGGAATAGTATTGCGGGTGGGTAGGCTGGTCTCTAGTACTGGTCATGCGCGTCTGAGTTGACGACAGAGATGGTCAAAATTACGCATAAAATTTGAATGAACTTGTTGTTGGAGAAAAAATTGCCACTTTAAGGCATATATTAATGTGGAAATTCCCAACTCCATGTGAATGGAACCATGTTGTGTGGAGGGAATAGTATTGCGGGTGGGTAGGCTGGTCTGTTGGTGTTTTTCCCTGATCTTGGTGGATTGTGCTTGTTGTTGTGCGAGATGGGGGTCCCAAGAGCGCTTGGTTGTTGTATAATATTTTTAACCCCTACCATGGGTGACCACATGATGTGCCTACTACCACACAACTTCAACCTTCTTTTGGTCCCGATTGCGCTAAGTGCACAATTCTAGAGTATCAGTGTCCTCAACAAGAAGTGGTTGGAGATGGGCGGTACATTCAACAACACCTTATTGTATGTCTTCTTCTGTGATGAAAAATTGTAGGAGTGCCATTTCATATCCTTGATCATCAAAGGGATAGAGGAACACATTATGGAAAATACATTCAAACAAAAGGTAGCCATCATGCCTATCCATGAGGATGTGCGGGATGTGCTCTTATGAAATAGTGGCTTGGATTAGTTGTTGGTACCAAATATATAACAAATCGTTGTTAGAATCTTGGGTGTGATGATACTTTCTCTCGTGTAGTTGCAGGAATAAGGGAGATTCAAAGGAATGCCTACTTACAACAGGTTTTTTAAAACCTCGAGGGGGCCTCCACAACACCATATTTCCACAACGACTACCCCAAATGGGAAATCCTCCTTTGTACAATTGTGCATGATTTGTAGGCTATCAAATGCATAGAAAAGTGAATTGACAGGGCATTTATTTCTTAAATGAGTACCCCATGCCAACCATGGTGTGTATTATCTGTGTCGTAGATCTCGAGTTGTGCAACATGTTTAGCAGCTAAGGATTTTTTTGACTCATCTCCTTGCATGGGAAGGCCTGTAACATGATGGATTGTTTCTTCATTGACCATATACTCCCCCCCCAGCCACAAGTACCCACTATGTAGGTGGGTGAGTAAAAGGCAGACGTAGAGGCTGACAATCCATCTATGCCCAAAATGAGGGCAGTGAATTAGAGGGAGAATGTCGACTTGTCGAAGTGGTTGGGCCCACTCTTATATTAGCACTAACGTATTATTGTATTCACTTTGAATGGTGAGGGCATAATTGTGGAAGGCCAAGGTGGAAAAATTCCCAGTGTCATTGACATTGTAATCGGTGAATGGGACATCCTGCATTCTCCCCGTCCGGGAACCTGTGAAACTCACACAACAAGGAAATGTAGACTTTGCTATTCATCGGTCTTCGATAATCCTATATTTATTCCGACAATGTGGTCTACTTGACGAATCCATGGAAATTATTTCAGCATGGTCAAAGAATTTGATACTTCAATTCACTTTTATTGTTATTTTACCCTGCCTACTATGATTGTGGACTATTTTATAGAGATCAATAAGGGTCGGCCCTGAGCTGGCTAGCATTGAGTCAGAAAACGGAAAGTTACCAAATGGTATGATGAAACAACTAGGAGGTGTGTTGGGGGTGTTAAGAGATCAGAGTGCCATAGGGTAACCATCATTTTTCTCCGAGTAATTCAAATTTATACTATCTCATCAGTCCCATCAAGATATAAATGGTCAAAATTTGCATGAGACACCTCCATCGAAATTCATGTTCCATGAAATGTATCAATAAATTTTCATTAATGATGCACAATTAATGATTGGACCACCAAATGGGTGGAATATCATGGGGGTGGTAGTCATATCCTTTAATGTTGATGTCCCTATAAATGATCTTTCTCGGATGTATCGAATAATGGACATGTCATTGTCTTAAATCGTGAGCAGACTGGTACCATAGAGCTTTAGTTGTGACAGGGACATCTCTGTACATGTGCAAGTGTGAATCTAGGGTGGCGTCGCACATGTTTATTGTGCACCCCGACGTAGTTTCCCCTTGGTTACTTATTCTTAGCGACCCCTGGCAGGTTGCAAAGCCAGTTCACTCGTATCCATTTCTTGCATAGGTGACTCCTTCACTATTTCTACTGGGAAACATCGAACTTAGGAGGGGGATGTGTTTCCTTTCTAATATTCCCCTCCGACTTCTAACCTGATCTCTCATCCTTCTCGAAGTCCCTTTCTTATTTTACTCCTCCTTAGGTTACCACCCGAAAATTGACTTCCTCATCTTTCTTCTTATTTTTGTGCGGCTCAGCATGCACCATATTGCAATATGTCTTCTTTTCTTCCCACTTCTTCACTAAGTATGGATATTCCTTTGTGACATGTTTGAGACTATAACAATATGCAAAAAGCATGTTTGGTTTGGTATAAAACCTTGATACATGACCGATTTCTCCACAATTAAAACAAGTTGGGGGTTTTCCTCCCACTTTTCCATATCCTCGGTTGAGACCACACCCATATCCACCTCTAGGACCTCCTTGGTATCCACATCTCTCAGCACCTCCACAATCATCACCCTTTTATTATTCTTGTACTCAAAATGCATCATGGATATTGTCTTGCATCAACTAGAGTGACCGACATATATTGAAATCATTCCTCACAAATTTACAAAAATCATAGAACGCAGTATGGTGTGTGTTTTGGTACTTCTGCAAAGTTGGGCAGCAGGGTGGTACATGGCCCCACTGTTGGCATATCTCACACCATTATGTCTATCCAGTTTGGAATGGACTCGATGTTCCCATCACCACATAATTTGGAAGTACATAACACTCGTTCCTGTGATACCCCTCAAAGAGAAAAGTGGTACACCATATGTGCTCACACACAACTTTCATATTTTCCATGTCTTTCAAATGCATCATCAAGTTGTCCAATTGCGACTGCACCTATGCCAATCTCGTTGATGTATTTGTCCCTCCTGGCATCACTTTTGGCGCATTGAAATTTCTACTACCTCCTCTTGAGTTGTCACCTTCAACTGGGTGAGCAGGACTCGGATATGGGGAAGCAACCAATGTTGCTCTGCATCATCCTTATTTGTTCCATGAAACATGGGTAAACTCAGGGCATTGTCTTGATTCACCATTTTCAAGCGTGAATTAACTCCTATCTGACTGTTGGGTGTCAAAATTCTTACTATTGATACTCCTCTTGGTGAAGTAGCATCGACTTCTCCATCTTCTTCACTCGTCTCTTCTCTTTTATTTTATTCTACTCTTTCTCCTACTCCAATTACTTCACTATATTTTGTTCTCTTTTCTTGATTACAAACTCACAAGGGAGGTGGTTCAAAGGGGGGGTAAGTCCATATCCTTATGGCATTTCTTGTGAGGGGACCTAGATATTTTCCTACTTGAAGTCACGCAAGACCATCTCCAATCGCCAATTCTTTTCCCTCACAACTAGGGGACCCTCCATCTTCCTCTTCTTCTTTTGTGCCTCTACTCCATGCCTCATCTTCTTCCAAGGTTGAAAAACTCTACAAAATACAAGGAGTATAACTTCGTCACTTGGGTCCTTGGGACCACTACTACTACTCCTAGTGGTATCCCCACTGGACACCCTACTCTCGACACCGCACCTCTTCATGGGCATATCTTCTCCTATGCTCCACTCTAGCACAAAACCTTCTTCATCACTTCCTCCTGGTACAGTCTCTTTTCTCTTCATCTCAGGCCTGAACTCTCATCACACACCCCTTGTATTTTTTTTCCACCTCTCTTTTCCACTTCCCTTCTTAGCTTGACTCTTCTTACATATCTTTCATCTCTCTCTCTCTCCTCTACTCTTCTGGGTCCATCCCATTCTTCACTTCTTCTCAAAAAATTATGGATCCTCCTTAATGGATCCATCTTCTCTCTTGCTTTCCTCCGTATTTTCACCCCCCCCAAGTGCTAGGGGAGTTTACTCAACCATTCTGTCAATGTCCATGCACATCAATGCTTTATCCATGAACAACATCTTTATCCAGAGTGAAATCTCTTCCAACATTCATTTTCTTGGGCCTTTAGCAAAATTCCTTTCAGCCTTGCTGAAAGAATAAGTGTATTCTATAGAGAAGTAAATAATATATCCCTCCTTAGCTTGAGAAAACCAAAAATCAATGGCCCCATACCACTTATTTTCCAACGCCTTTGATCGATCAAGCATGAATTGATCCCAAACCACTGGTTCTAAAGGCCAGATAGTAGGATTGGTAACAATTTTCCTTTTTCATCCATTCATACAACAAACATGGGAATTCAACAAAGAACTTCTCATGCATATCAGTATAAAGATACTTATATTTCCATTTCCCCACATTCAGTCTCAAACCATGAGTTTCCAACAGAGAAAACTCATGCTCCTTCGCAGTTAGTGAGTCTTGAATTTCTTCCCAAGATAGATACCACCTCATTTCTTACCTTTATCCTCCAATACAAGACTTTCAAGTCCAAACAATAGAACCATTTGTTGGCATCATTTCACTCTTGTGTGTATCCTTCCTAACACTGTGTATTTTAGACCCAAGGTTCGTCCAGAGTTGACCAACAAAAACCCCAAAGCATTAACATGTCAATGTTCAACCAAGGCCGAAGAAGGTCTCACCCTAGACACAATGAGGATCACAGAGACCATATGGTCTTGTGACAGGGATGAAGGGATAAATATACAGGTATCCATTCAATATGGAATTCATTCACTCCATTAACATCAACTTACTATTGATCAATAAGTAAAACAATACACACACATATCCAAATAACACATGAGTGACACATGATAGATCATAATTGTTGTATCTTTATTATTCCTTCCATTCCATTTAAACACAAACATACATTAAACAAACTATATTCAACATCAACAGAATATCATGTCATCTTTATATAATTCCTCAGGGTTACAAGATCCTGCGCCATGCACATCCTTTTAAACCTCAAACATATGACAAACTCATAATTGTATTCAGAAGAATTACAACATTACAAAGGCTCAGAGTGAGCTCGACACCCGACCACTTAATGAATCTGCTACGTGAGTGTCTAACTCTCACCATCTAACTCTATTTATGATGTCGCTGCTTCCTTTTATATCTTTCTCTGCTCGAGATCTCTATCTCTTTATGCTCTGCTCCACTCGCTCTACTGACAAAATGAATCACACTAGCATGCCTTTGGAACCTACCTGTAGTCCACATAGCCTTCTGGAATTGGTGCAATCTTAACTACCTTTCTAGCTCGTCTTTTGTTCGCTCCATGTTCTCTTGTACTGCTGGCAGTAATCATTTGAGAAGATTTCTCGATGATTCCTTTCTTGATACCAACATGAGACTTCTTGATTCCTGGCACTACTGAAAAAATTCAGACTGACTCACATATTTCATATCTTGAACTTGGCACGCCAGACCAAGTTTTATATTGCGTGCCAAGTTCAAGATATGAAATATGTGAGTCAGTCTGAATTTTTTCNCTTGATTCCTGGCACTACTGAAAAAATTCAGACTGACTCACATATTTCATATCTTGAACTTGGCACGCAATATAAAACTTGGTCTGGCGTGCATTTCTTGTCATTCTCTGTGCATTATCTTAGGCACGTGCAAAACTGGAATTGGTGCACACGACTTCGTTTGTGTGTACACACGAGATTAACCCAAAACTTTGGGTGTGAACATTGTTCCAAGAGCTTCTTGATGGATATTTCCAAATCTAGGGGAAGTTACTTATCATTTTCAAGGAAGAGGCGAGCAATTGTAGCATTCTCAACTTTGGTGGTGATAATCATTTTTCTTTTGGACTGCAACCAACATGACAGTGATATATTCTACTAGAAATGTATGAATGGACCAATATAGGGGAAAACAAACTTATGGGGGAAACTAAATAAGTATGCAAGGGGTGTGCCCTATAATTTCATCAACCTGTTGTTACACAAAAAATTGTCACATTTAAGTGTCACACCTTGATTCTGCATCCTTGACACTATGAAAAACATTTTGTCATTTTCCCTAGTTATTAAAGAGAAGAAAATATACTTTCTAAACGTTGAACACATTATCTTTCCCCTTGTTATTTGGCTTAGTTGGAGCACTAACGTTATTCCGAAAAGATCTTTTACATGACAACGGTTGAGTTATTAATGCATGTGTTTATTAACCATTTAGGAAGCTGAATGAAAGAGGAAGAAATATGACATCCACATAAACATATACAGATCTGAAATAAAGCATAAACAAAAGAAAACCATAAACACCAATGTGATAACGGAGTTCAACAATCTCTCCTACGTCTCTGGGCCTTTGTCTTAGTGGGTGAAGCTTTCTGATTTATGTTCGAAGAAGCTTTAAAAGTACATCACAACAGTGCCAAAAGGTTACAAAACTGATATGGTCTTTGTTGGTGTCTAAAGATGTCTTAAAAACAACCTTAGTTTAACATTAATTTATCAACCCGAGGATGCGTCTTTTATCTCAAGAATATCAGCAAAATCTATGCAGATAGCTTATAGAGGATAAAATCGTGTAGTCAGAGCAGATCTGAGTTTATCAACAATCAAGTTCCTCAAATGTTCACTTAAATATTCTAAGCATTAACGAAATTGAAATCTAATTACCAACATGTTGTGGAATAAAAGGGATTTAACTTAATCTTTCTAAGTAAAAAGCAGGAATTGAATCTAAGCAAAGACTTGTAAAATTAACTGTCAAATATTACTGGAAAGGAAATAGCATTAGAAGAAAATTACTCTATTTATGGAAAGAAACAACAATTGTAATTTAATCGAAAGATGCAGTAAATCTAGCTTTACTGAAATGAACAACAACTATAACTTTAACGGAAAGGAACAACAATCGTAAACTAATTGAAAGGAACGACAATTGTAAACTAATTGAAAGGAACAACAATTGCAAACTAATTTGAAAGGAACAACGCTAGCGAATCTAAATGAATAAAATAGCGCATCTGAAAATATGAGGAACTGTCAGGTAGTAAACTACAACAATAGGGATTTGAGAAGAAATCATTAATACTTGAAGGAAATATCTACCTTTGATATGAAAATAGCATACTAGCACACTTAAGCATTCATTTTAACTATTGCAAAAGAAACTTAAATAAGAAAACAGAGATAAAACTGATACAATTACAGATCGAACAATAACTCCTTCAGACTAGGCCCTTGGTCCTCAGAAGCACTGCTACTGGAAAATCAATATATTGGAATGGTAAAAATGCTCAAATCCTTTATTGATTCCATAGCTAGTATAACATTTTACAAAAACTGTTTTTGAAGAGCAATTCTAAAATCTGAATACTTTAGATACAATTCTTTTTTCTATCTTTTTTGGATCTATTACCCTCTATATATATTACAATAATCTAGGAAAATTAAGCCATCCTGAGGATCGAAAGATCCTCAGGATTGCTTTGCTATTATAAAATTACAATATAGAAATCTCAATCATCTTCAACTACTTTGCGCGAAAAAGTCCTCAACCTCCAATAGCTTGCACATCTTTAAGATCTCCTTTACTATCTCGGGTTTGACAATATTTAACAAATGCTGTAACAAAATCAAACAATTCCAATCGTATTTTAGAATCTTATTCAATATAATTTCAATAATGACGATAGGCTACATATTAACTATTTCCTATCTTATTTATTCCTAATTAATTGAAAAGTCAATCAAGATTACATCATGAATTGTAGAAATAAGGGAGATATTCGTACCTTTTCCACAACCCAACATACCCCCCAGCTTACCTTCTTGCATGTCCTCATGCAAGCAAATATTTTACATGTAAAGCAGTAATGTTGTAAGGTGGAAAGGTTGGTTCACTAGGTCTCATGAATCCATTGCTTCTTTTGAGCTCTCCAAAAGCAACATCCTCCCTTTTTTTGTTAATTTGATAATCTTTTTGGTAACTTTCTGGAGGAAACCAAATGATAGGGGGATTATATCTGCACCCAATCCCAGCAGGTCCTTCCTCTTGGAGCAGTCTAGAATACCTTTCTATTCTGAAGGTAGATGGAAAGAAATTCATGTACCCAAAGGGTTCCCTACTCTTTACTTCACTGGAGGATGCATCCCATCTCATTTTAGAAGCAACAAGCGCTTCTTCCTTAAGCTCTCTAAAACATGTGATACCTGAACGTATAACCTATAGATGGATAGGGGGTAAGGATTCTATGACCCCCCTCTTTTCATGAAGGTTTTATGTCGCATCATGGCTAGAAAGGACTTTGGAGACTCTCCTCTGACCCATAGATCTAGCCCAGTTTCCTTCTTTAGGAAGGTTTTGTGAGCTTTACCCCATCTGACTTGGTTCTGAGTAAATGACAGAAATGCCTAAAACTGTATTTCACCTATGAATGGGCCAGGGTTATCTTTCCTTTCTTCTTCTAGAATGAAATTATGAAAGTATAACTCACTTAGAAGGTATTGTACCTTTTTGTCCTACTCTCTAAAACATGAAATAAACTCAGGTACAGTGGAAAATGTAATGGGTTTACCTGCTCTGATGGCCTTCACTCTCAATAACAGATAGCGTTCCAATATGAATAAAGTGTAATTGGTGGCAGGGGCTCTGCAATTGATGGCATCAGAGTAGACATCATGGATTTCTTTGATTTGCTCCAAAGATTTTTCCAATTGGGTTTGTACCTTCTTTACCTTCCCCTGGGCTCTGGTGAGCTTAGCATAGGTCTCACTTTATATTGTTGTCATGTCCCTCAATTGTTTAACAATCTTTTGATGTTCATCCCTAGTGACCATCTCATCTTGGTGTTGAGCCAATGCTTGTTGGGCTTGTCCCATCTCTGCCTTTAGCTTATCAATGGTGGCACCTTGTGCCTGAGATTGGGATGCTTGGTATTCTTCCATAGCATCCATCTCCTCCATGGATTGAGTTAATTATTGTTGGGCCTATGTAAGCTCTGCTTCTAGTCTATCCACAATAACACTCTGTTCCTGGGACTGGAGTTCCTGATGCTCTGCCATAGTCAGTAATTCATTTCTGTTTTGAATCAGGGTTTGTTGAGATTGCATCAATTCTTCCTCCAATCTCCTGATGGTAGCATTCTACTCAAGGAGTTGAGATGTTTCCTCTAATACTGGGGTATGTGTTTTCACCTCAACATCAAGTGTTTTTGTAGCTATGTCATTTCTTGTGTTTCTAAAGGAATTACTTCCTCATTTTGAGATACTGCCTCTTCTACTATTATTTCTTCAGGGTCTGTCTATATCCCTACAAAGTTTGTAGTGACTGTTTCTTTAGGAAGAGGGATTCTTCCTTGCACTCTGGCCCTTTTGTTTTTCTTTCTTCTATGGGATTTATCTGCTTGTTCTAGCTGCTTCCTCCATTCGTTAATAATTTTTCTGAGTTTTCCCACCTTCTTCTTTAATACTTCAACCTTCTTAGCTTTCTTCTTCAACAATTTATTTTCCTTTTTTAGCTTTCTAATTATCTTATGGTTCTTGTTTGATTTCTGTTTGTGAGGGGCCTCAAGGTATTCTTCATTTTGGTCAATAGATAGTTGTTCCTCTGTTTTCTCCAAATACTCTGTCTGTTTAGTGAGGCTTCATTCCTTAGGATGAGGTTCTTCCTGTGCTACATATTTTGAAAATGACATTTCGAAATCAAGGAAATTTTCGGCAACTTTTGAAGAAGAAGCCTCCCCTTGGTATGCTTCTAATCTAATTTTGTCCCTGTCAATGGAAGTTCCCAAACTCCCTAAAACCTAAGCAATTTCTACTTCATAATTTTTCAAAAATTGTTCTGTCAGGTGCTCTGACTTTGGCTGGGTGTCTTCCTGATCATTATTTTGTTTCGATTGCTCGATTTCTTGAACATTTTCCCATAGATATTGCTCTGTAACATCTTGAATTTCCTCATTCATTTCCTGAATTTGTTCAGGGTTTCATGTTCGTCTACTTCTCCTTCTTTTCTCAAAGGCAGATTTAGGAGCAGCAGTTGCTCTTTTCCTCTTTTTCATTAATGCCCGTGTTTGTGAAGTCCGAGCTTCTGTAATTTGGGCAGCATCTGTCTCAATTTTGGGTTGGGGAGGTGTAATGTCTAATTGGGTAGTGACCTCCTCTCTCTGTGTCTCTTCGATTCCCTGTGGTGGATCCTCATGACATAATTCAGGCTGTACAGGTCTATTGGTCTCAATGAGATTATCCCAGGTCACTTGAGTTTGACTTAATGCCTTGTTTACTATCAATTTAACTAATCCATGGTGACCGATAATAGTAACAATATCCTTGGACTTCTGTGTTCTTAAGGCAACTTCATGTAACATGGCATTCAGAAAAAAAGGTAGATTGATCACTAACCTTTGTTTGAGTTCCACCAACAATTTGAGGTGACATGGTCAAATTACGTTGTACCGTCCATCACAGGTAATATATCTCTGAATTACTCCAGCCAGTTCTTTCCATGGTTCACTAAGGGAGTTGGGGTTAAGTCCCTTCCCCTTCTTATCCAATTCTTCTCCAGGGTCTATAAAGGTTTCTACAACTTCCTTGAGTGTTGTATACCTTCCTATCCACTGAAAGCCCATGTTAAGGAGGCCTATGGCCTCAACTAATATTTCCGAAGTAACTGGAATTCGTATGCCTCAAACTATGGAGTTTTCTTCCTGCAGATTATGAAATAATTCAAGCGCGACATTTGTATCATATCCTTGCAACCAGTTAAGATATTTCATCCACCCCAGACGCTGTAAGATTTCTCTTGCCTGTTCTGTAATCTGTAACAATTTTGGCTCCCTGCGCACACTTCTTCCACCCATTTTTGTGAGAAAATGGAAACGACTGGCGTTCCTGGTTGCAGATTTGGTTAGACTAGCGTGGACAAAATATTACCAAAAATAGAAAATATCAGAGAACAACAAGTGTTTTGCAGGTTTCATTTATTACAATTAGTACTATTTTATCAAGAAGTGTGTCGAGCGTCCACTCCCCTCATTAATGTAGAGGTCGACCTCGACCGTCAGCATAGGGGAATGTAATGAGTGTAGGTATTTTCGGTGAGAGATAATGATTGCACTTCCGCCCCCAATGGGGATCAATCATTAATTTTCAAACAACATATTTTAACGGTAATCATTAAACATTAGTCCTCTTTCATGGAAAAAAAATGAATTTAATATACCTATACTAAAATATTCTTTAAGGATACATAAGCTGAATAAATTAAATCCATTCATTTAAAATAATATCCCACATATCATAATGTTGTTACTTTTCCCTTTTTATTGAATAAATCCGAAATAATAGTCTCGTTATTGAGTGAAGGAAATTTAGAGACACCCAGAAACTTGGTGTTTAAGGTAAACTTTCATACCACAGACAGAGCCACTGCTGCCAACAGGTGTCCATAGCCTCGACAAGGTTGCCTTTTAACCCTTAGATGAACCTGTATCCTTATTAAATATTCAAATCATCTTTTCCCAAAAAGACCACTATCCTGGTTTGGTAGCCAGATGGTGATAATGCCACTCACTAGATTGTAATTTAAGTGAACAAGCCAGCTTGTGATGAGACCCCTTGTCCTTTGACAAGAAAATGTCAAAGGCCATTGCCCTGGTGTGGTATCCATAATGGGAATGTCACTTATGTTATTATCCTATGATCATGGTAGGTTGACTCATGATGAGACCCCCTATTCTATATGGGAAAAATTTATTAGT